>QTSX02006133.1:0-19422 GCA_014839935.2 Entomophthora muscae | reverse complement strand
ACCCTTATTGATTTTGTATACAAGGTGCTGATGGAGGGTCTCATCTTCTTTTGGTGTTAAACAATAGAGGGGATGTGATTTGGGGAGCAACACTTTCAGTTGTACAGCATGCTGGATCTCTTGGGGAGGGGGTAGTTGATCCAGAGTTTCACTAAAAACATCCTTATACTCCTCAAGGAGCGCAATAAGTGCTGGTTGGGATAGGGTAGTCAAGGGGAGGGCTGCAGGTAGTTCTGTACAGAAAACTTCAACTGAGCATTGATTGAAGTCTAGTTTACCCCCTTGAAATCATATGAGTCCATTTCTGTCATTCTGACAAACACAGTGTTATAAAGTAACTTGTTCATTTTGACAGGATATATCTGGAAACCCACCCCATTTCTATTGAAGGTAATTACAGACATATCCCAGTTGATATAGGGACAGTTGTGACAAAGCCAGACAAGGACAGCAATGACATCATGGCTGAGCCCTGCCATGATTGGCCCAGAGAGCTCAACCTGGATGTTTCCCATTCTCACAGAGAAGGGCACCATCTCATGGGTAATTGCTACTCTATGGGAGTCAGCCACTTGTACTGCCTTAAGCCTGCTTGGTACTTGGTCTAGTTGTAAAGTGTTGGCAAATGCCTGGTCAACCATAGTGTTATTGGCCCCAGTATCTACCAGTAGTTTGTGGGTGTTCCCACGGAAACAGAAGGGATAGGCCAAGCAAGTTACTTTATTTTAAGAGTGGCTTTCTTGGAGTATGGGGTTGTTGCTATGAACTTGGAAGACATTGAGGGCTTCAACTTCATCCACATTGTAATTGCAGGGGTTCTTTGCAAGGAGGGATTGAGAGTGAGGGTCAAGTGGGGTTGTAGAACCTCTTGCAGTTAAAACCCCAGGCTTTTCCCTGGTCCTCAATTTGTGCTAACTGTTGTTCCCCCACAGGGACGCTTAACTCTATTGTTCTGTTGGCAAGGCTGGCTGCGGCCTACTTGATTGTGGGTACTGCCAGGTGCGGGACAAGGTTGAGGTGATGTGTCATTGGATCTACATAAGCCCATTGAAGCCTTATTATTGGCCTTCACAATGGCCTTGTAGCAGTTCTTGATGGAGGTGCAGCAACCTACGGGAACCCACTTGCAGATATGGGGTTTTAACCCATTAATTATCAAGGTAAGAAGCATGGTGTTTCTGTCAGTCATAGCTTCTGAGGCGGCGGCAAGAGCTTGCTGCCAGGTGGCAAGATATTCAGGAACAGACCCAGTCTGTTTAATGGCCAGGAGGGGGTTCCAATCATTATGGGTGAAAATGTTTCACTGTAGTGGGACTTTGCAGCATCCCTGAATGACGCCCAGGTAATCTCTATTCCTTGGCAGGCCCAGTTGGTGAACCAGACTGCAGCAGGCCCCGTAAGGCGCCCAGACACAGTAGCAACCCACATGGACTCAAGTACTTGGCAGATACAAAGGCGGGTTTTGGTGGAGTGAAGCCAGCTAATGATGTTGGCTCCTTTGACCCCACCCGCAAAGGATTCCAGCTGGAGATTGAGCATGCGCTGTGAAAGGTCCAATTGGGGCAGGATGATACTTGCATTGCGCTGCCCAAAGCGGAGTCAATTATACACGCTTGTAAGTATCAGCTGATCTTGATAGATGACGTACCCGTTATGGATGTCCCCCTTGGGAATTGGCAGGAAGGTTTCTTGATGGGGAGTAGCCATATGGCCTGTACTCCGTATGTTCTTGGGTGATTTTTCTTTTAGGTAGGTTGTTAACCTACCGCTGCTACCACTGTTGCAAATGAACCAATGAGGATTCAATATTTGATTTAAGGAAGACAACAGTCTAATAGAAAGGACATAAATAATAAGAATAAGATGTTGTTTATTATAGAATACTATGATTAATATACTATATGGGGAAAGCTACCGGTCCACAAGAGGGTGGCATAGTGGCATGTTCCATGTAAGGTTGAGAGCCAAGGAATAACTTTTGTGGAATCAGCAGGTCAAATTGGTAATGCTCCTAATGAGGAGAAAGTGCCCACAGTTTGAAATTGCCATCTGTTGTGAATGCTTCCATTCACTATGCTCTGATTTTGCCTTCAATGGGTTATTTTGAGGAAAAAATTCTCTCTTTTGCTTTTGCCCCTTGAAATGAATCTGGCTTCAAATTGGGAAATTCAATTATTCAGTTTCCTGATTCTGCACAACTCACTTGCCCCACTCATGCTTGTGGCAAGTGATCCTACTTTCCTGATAGTGTTTTGTGGTATTGTCAACCACTATATATTAAATTTCCTAGTTGCTAATAAAAATTAAGTTCTATTCACATTTTTTCTTTGTGTCTTTAAGTACTTTGGCGCCTCTCTAGCCACGTCTAGTAGATATTATTTAATCATGGCCACACAGTAATCACATAACTTTCCCTGCCATTATAACCAAGTCTTAGTACAAATCCAATCCTAAGGTTAGGATTACCCATTGTGTATCTGTGCTGCGCCTCAGGTCACAACAAAAATGGTGATCACTACATGGGCTGTAAACCCCTTTGATAACCCCCTTTGCAACTACGTTTTCAGGTCCTTTGCCTCCTCTTATACAAGAGACAACCTTACCTGAAATCACCAGTCCTCCTATCAAGTTAGGTGTGATGCCAGAAAAACAAGGCATGATGTTCTATTTCAGGCCTATTTTACCTGCATAAATGAACCCTATGTAGTCATGCACATTATGGTGTATAAATATATAATTCCTCATCATTCACAATAAACAAGACTCTTTTGACCCTTTGACTCACTTTTGACATACATTGCGCTTTGCACTTGGCTGGACATTTCTACTATTTAGATTGTGTCCTTTAACCAGGTCCTTCCTCTGGAAGCCCCTGCTATTCCTGTTGCAGAGACCAAAGGTGACAGGAAGATCCCCCTGCCATACTAGCACCCCTACCAGGCTAGTATCCCAGGCCCGACCACAAGTGCTATCCCCTTCTTATCCCTTGTGGACTTAGGGAAACCCTGGTGTATACCTGCCACCTCCCATTCTTCTGATAGAAAGAGCAAGGTGATAAGGAGCACCTTTTGGGGAAGCTTCAAATATGGAATTAAGAAAGAAGAGAAGTATATTTTATTGGATAATACTTTAGACTTATATAGACTGACTGTGGCGGGGATTTAGTTGGATTGAACCTAGGGGTTGGTCATGTGCTAGATGGGTTTGAGCCACTGGATACTTGGACAGTCAGGTGATATTGCTTGGTTACAATTCTTGGTATGTCAAACAGTATATTGGAAGGGGACTAAATTGGGCAATGGCTGGATGTTAAGTGAGTTGGCAGTAGCCAAAATGCTTGTACATCCAGACCCTCAACAAAGGTCCAGACAGTCCTGTCTGTTCCCCCATAATTTATGTTATAGAATTCCATTATTGCTATGAGTTATCTGTACTGTGGTATATACTATAGATGCTCTACCAATATCTTTACAGATATAGATTACTGTATTGCTAAGATAGCGTTGCACTGCAGTAAGTGCTATAACCTATCTGTGTTTCTTGCCAGAACACACCCTCCTGCCTCTATCCTCCACCCTCCTATCAAGTATACAAGACAGACCCCCTGTCTGCCTCCTCTCATAAGTGCTATTGATTAGCATCTCCCCTCTCACCACCCGCTAAGTCCTTCTGGTAAGGACTCCCCTGAGTTGACATTAGAGGCCCTGTAGAAAAGTACCATACTAGGCATTGTAGACCCACCAATTGTCCCTACTGTGCTGAACCTCAGGAATAGTCCCCACCTAGTGGCCTATCCTTTGGGTACCCCTGGCTTGTAAAAAGTCATGGCAGTAGCCCTTGGGTTAGCCAAAGATGGAGACATCCCTTGCCTCCAGCTACAGTTCAGTTGAGCCAAATACTATTAATTGATTGTGGCTCCGCAATTCCCATAGTATCACCTCTCAGCAGCTGGTTCCGCTGAACACCTACTTTCATCCTTTTTACAACCTGCCTTAGCTCACCATCTAATGGTGTTAGGGCTCCACGTTTGGGGGATTTTGTCCCTACAAGCAGCTGTCACTCATCACTGGGATCAGTTTGCTGCCTATCAACAGTGGATTCACAAACTGTTTTTCTTGGTATCAGACAATCAATGCAACTCTGTCACTTCCCAAACTTGCTTGGTTAATTCCATTGCGCAAATGCGCCAATCTATCCCTGAATATGTCAGGGAGTGTCTACATGAGTTTTATAAGTTAGAACAACCTTGGCAAGCACAAGTAGACTCCACCCTAAAAGCCTATCTCACCAATTTTAAACAACTGGTACAGCAGCTCAATGCATTTCAGTGCTTACTCCTTCATTAAATTACAACAAGTAGCAGACCTCACTGCTAAAGGCCTTCACAAGCTTGATGAAGAATTTGAGCAAGAAAGAGTTTCTACCTCCGCTGTCATTACCAAGCTCCAGACTCGAGTGAATGAATTGTCTATGCCCAAGCCAGATGTTCCGCCTTCCCCAATATGGCAATTTGGTGGATAGATAACAGAGGCTATGGGATGCCATTCAAGAGCTTTAAGCGTCTACCCACAGTCAAGATTGCCCTACTGAAGCACCTCAGCCAGATCCCTGTGACGGATCCAGGAAATTCATGCTTGCTTCTTCATTATCCCAGTCTGACTCTTTTACGTTTTGACAGGGAATCCTTTATGTAAGCTTTGATGAGCTTGGATTCCAGGAATGCAATCTTGGCGTTAAACTTGTTGCCATCTGGTAATCACTTCCACGTTTTTTGCTTCCCATAGTCTTAGCTGCAGACCATCTCTTTCATTCCATGGTAGTCTTATTTCAGTTGAAAGCCAAAAACACAAAGCATAAAAAGATTGAGGGGAAAGTGACCATTGTCACACATAAGTATCATTTTTTATTTAATTATTATTATGTTTACATTATATACCAATTGGGGTACATTTGGCTGGAAACCCCTCCGGTTCCAGAATCACACCTGAATCCCTATTGCGTTGTTTATGACATAACGGCGTTATTCAATCCAGATCTTTACCAAAAAGATCTTCATACTCTTAACCTATAATAATGTGCCCCAATACATTCCAGAATTGCCTGATTCTTTCTGTGGAAATGTATTGCTTTGGCTTGAAGCATTCCAGACTTCTGGCGTCAAAACCCTGTGAAATATACATATTCCTGATCCAAGCTATCCTTGTTCCAACCAGGAACCAGCTGATCAATCCTGAATGCATAGACACCATTGTCTAAATTTAGCTGTTTTTTCCGCATTAAATGGTTTTTTGCGTTAAAAACCCATTAAAACACTTTGAAACTTGAACCAGGCGCCACTGCAGCGCCCAGGAACTTTCCCAGGCGGCACCTTGGCGCTTTAAAAATCAATTAGGCAGCGCGGCGGCGCTTTTAACCTAATTAATTTGTCAAAACAGCACTTTAAAACCACAATTTGGGGGTTCACTTTTGGCTAACCTTAACCAAACTTCTTGACACAGTCAAGCCAATTAAACAATATAATTAAATCCTAATTAATTATATTCCCAGCATATATTAATTAACCTTCCTAGTTAATTAATCTGTTTGAAGACAACAAGTCTTCACTTGACACAGTCAAGTCCATTTTGGCCCTATGATTGAATCCTCATCAATCATATTCCAGGGTATCAATTAATCAACCTTCCCAGCTAATCAATCAGTTTAAGACACCTAGTCTCATAATCTGAACTGTTCAGATTACTCAGTACAGCCCTCAATTAGTACAGCCTAATTGATTCCTGGGTATCAATTAACCTCCATGGTTAATTAGACAGTTTGAGACACCTATTCTCATAATCTGAACCATTCAGATCTTCATTTTGGCCCTCAATTAGTACAATCTAATTGATTCCTGGGTAATCCATTACTAAAGTGTAAAAACTCTCCAAGGCCAATCCTATTGTTTTGAATTTCAACCTATGAAATTCATCACAATTCAACCTCTTTGTGAAACCACAGCCCAATGTGACTGTAGTATGGTCACAATCCCCAGGTGCTTGCTTTAACAACTCAAGTTGCTGAGTTACAACAATAAGATGCTGCCTTATGCAAAATAGTGGCAACTGCTGCTAGTTCAACTGTGGTTGTTGATAAAGATGGCTGTTGCCCTGGCCTTTCAGAAGCCCCCATGTTCACTGTGCTAGAGAGTTGCTAGCTCTAGCTAATGAGGTGGACCACTTGAAACTAGACCACTCTGAACTTGATAAAGATGTGCAAGAAATAAATGAATTAATTGATTCAGTAAATGACAGGTTTGCCCCTTGCCTCTCAGTGGGTCCTTCTCTTACCTCCTAACTGACTGAGCTTTCCACAGTAGTAACTACACAGGGCCAACGCCTCAACGTTACTGAGCAACAAACCACCTTAGCTAATAATACAGGTGCCTGCACTACTGAAACCTTGACTACCCTTGAGGAAAGTGTTTGCCAGCTGTGGGCCAGACAGCCCCCCTCCAAATATGAAGTAGAATTCTCTCCTGCACATAAATGTACTTGATAGCAACAATGATGGTCCAAATCCCAAAGCACACTTCAAACCTACCTTTAAGAAAGTCTTTGATCCCAAAACTTCTACCATTGCCGCTTTCCTAACTATCTATAAAACTTCCATGAGGAGAGCCTCTGATGAGGTTAAGAAGGAACAAATTCTAACCTGCCTGTACCCAACCTGTCAGGAGGTAGTAGTGCCCAAGTTGCCCACCATTGAGACTTGGGAAGAAATAAAACAGCTTCTGATTAACAAATTTAGTGGCAACTTTAGTTTGGAAGTGAAGAAGGACGCCTTCATACACATTGCTTTCAAACCAAAGGAGACCCTAGCTGAATTTGCAGATAGATTCTACATGGAAGGACAGCAACTGATAACAAGCAGACAATTGACAGCGCAAAAAGCTTACATGGCTTGTGCTCAGGCCCTCAAGGTTAATCAGCTTCTGTGTCTCCACTTCAAGGCTCACAAAGCTATGCTCTCCTCTATGAAGAGCATAAAAAGCTGTTGCAGGATAAGCATCTTACCCATTCTGGGGCAGTTGTGAGGAAGAATTGTGCCGCCTCTAACTCTGGTTTGTCTTCCCATGGTCCTTGCATCCTCATCATGAACTAACACAATCCTCCTTGACGCCAAGGTTGCCATAACTGTGGCCAGATAGGTCACCATTCTTGAGTTTACACCAATTTTCGGGTTGAAGTAGCTGATCCCAAGCAACAGGCGGGAAAAGAACAGTCAACCTAGAGGCAGAGACGCTCTTGGTTGACAATTTTCCCCAGTCTCCTTCAATCCCCCTCCCTATCTGACTCTGAGCCCTCCAACACTGAGGCTACTCCCATTCTGCTATTATTCCATGATATTTCCAATGATTAAGACATGAATGATTTAGATACTGAAGATCCTGATGCCTATAGATACTCAGTTCTTGCTTTCCCCAAAACCATTGTGGTCCCCTATAAGTTATGCTCTGGGAAAACTAAAAAAACTGCTAAGCCTTTGTGTGAGTCCAAAGAGATTGCCTCTTGTCCATACCTCACTCAAGCAAAGAGGTATCATGTGCTTGTAAAGTTGTCCAAAGAAGCTGCTGAGGTTGCTGAAGCTGTATTTAAGAACATTTCAGTCTCACTCCCTCTCCAGACTGTCTAAGGAGTTTCAGGCTTGAGATGCATGATTGAGAAGTGGGACAAAGAGCTAGCAGAGGCCCAGAACATCCTGGTTGTACTTCCACCTTTTGGTTGTACTATCACTTGAGTGGAGATATCCATTCAAAAGTTGAAAATTAAGGCCGTCTTAGACACTGGATCTCCTCTTAATGTTGTCTCCTTGAAGCTTGTCAAGAAGCTCAAGCTTGCCCCTGACCTTAATTACCTCCAGTCTTATGATATAGCTGAGTTGTCAATGACTTGTGCTATATGGGCATACTCTGTTCTCCCTATGTGGTTTGGAAAGTTACTCCTAGCTGCGCCTGCTGTGGTCCTGGAGAATGAGAGTTACAATCTTCTAGTTGGTACCTAATTCCTTAGGGAATACAATAGGATCATCAACTTGAAGGATGGCTACCTCTGTGTTTTAGGATAAAAAGTCCCCCTGATCTTTAAAGAGCCTTTTAAGTCCCTGGTAAACGCCTCAAGACATGTGCCTTAGAATATCCCACTGGTGTTTTCACCCTAAAATACAGCACCCACTCATCCAACATGAAATGTCCTCCTATGACTTGCCCTGCATCTGAAGGGATTCCTCTCCTAGTCACTTCCGCTGAAACCATCTCCCTGGGTCTCAGGCTATCCTAGACTCCCAGATATTGTATGAGTTACCTGAGCACACATTCCTAGAGTTATACTCACCTTCATTGCTAGGACACAATGAACCCTACCTCTGCCTGGGAATCTTGGATGTCTCTCATAAAGACCCTGTTCAATTGCTGATTGTCAACTTAACTGCCCTACTCATCCATGTATCTAGAGGACAAGTTGTAGGCTATGGCAAGATGCTGAATGCTCCCAATGTCCTATTGCTACATCTCTTTGGCACATTCCAGGCCTTTGATTTACCTGAATAGGAGCCCCAAGTCCTATCCTTGTTCACTGCACAAGATTTCCTGCAGCTATCCCCGGTACAACAGAAGAAGGTGCTTGATTTGCTAGATCAATTTTTGGATATCTTTGCTAAAGATAGCACTGATTATGGTCTAGCCAAAGGCGTCATTCACCAGATTGATACTGGTGATGCCCCGCTCTTCTGCGCTAAACCCTATTGCCGCAGTTGTTTAGAGGATGCTCAGGTGTCTAAAGAACTTAAACAACTTTTAGACACTGGGCTACTGGCTCCTTTCCAAAGTCTGTTGGCCTCCCCTTTGCTTATACTGAAGAAGAAGGGAAGAGGTCATTGTATTGTGATGGACTATTGACAATTAAACTCCTTAACCAAGAAGGATTCTTACCCCTTGCTGCGTATTGATGATGCTCTCTGCCACCTTGGAGGCTCTAAGTTCTTCTCCACTATGGATCTAGCATCTGGGTACTGGCAATTTGATCTCTCTCCCAAGGATAGACAGAAAGCTGTGCACATCACTTCCAAGGGATTTTTTGAGCCTATACACATGCTGCAAGGACTCTGCAATGCCCTGTCTACCTTCCAACAAGCCATGGACTCCATCCTCTGTAATTTGAAGCTCTCATGTGTCCTAGTGTATTTAGACAATATAACAGTCTTAAGCACTACCTTTACAGATCACCTGGCTCACCTCAAGGAAGTATTCATAAAGATTTTGGAGGCTGGCCTTAAGTTAAAACTGTCTAAGTGTGCTTTCTTCAAGGAACACCTTGAATTCCTGGGCCATGAGGTAACTCAGACAGGGATTCACCCAATGGCCAAGAAAGTTGAGGCCATTGACAAAATGCTTCCGCTGAACAACCTGCAAGAGAGACAAGTATTTCTTGGCATGATGGGCTACTATAGACAGTTCATCCCTGACTTCACCAACACTAGCAAACCTTTGGTCCAACTGTTACACAATGTCCCTTTTGAATGGACCGCTAGTCAACAACAAGCCTTTGAGACCCTTAAACAAAAACTCAAAGAGGCTCCCATCCTAGTGTATCCAGACTATGATAAAGAATTCATCCTTTACACTAATGCTAGTGACCTGGCTATTGGAGCCATCCTGGCCCAACTAGATGATGAGTGTGTGGATCACCCTGTAGCTTATACTTCTTGTATCCTGAACAAGCATGAGAAAAATTATAGTGTCACAGAGAAAGAGTGCCTTGCTGTGTTGCATGCTGTCAAACAGTTCTGCCATTATATGTATGGCACCCATTTCACTGTGGTCACTGACCACACTTTGCTTAATTGGTTGAAACAGCTTAAGGAACCAGAAGGACAACTAGCTAGATGGGCTCTCCACCTGCAAGGTTACAGCTTCAAAGTATTACACCGTTCTGGGATTCAACACCAAAACACTGATTGATTATCCAGAATGCCCATCCTTGCTCTACACCCTGCTGAGGCTGATTGACTGTATGAACTAATTGGATATCCTTCCTCTTGGGAGAGCAAGATGGAAGAAGTTTGAGTTTCCCTGTCCAAGCTGTCTGAGGACACACTCATTTATGACAATCAGCTCTTCAAGAAAGTACAAGACCAATACCTACCTTATATATGGCTTAGCCTTTGACTTTTGTTGGTGCTTCAAGCTCATAAGGAGACAGGACACGGGGATGTTGCCAAGACCCATGCCTGGCTCCAGAAGAATTACTTCTGGGGAAATCTTTGCTTGATGATCCCAGATGTTATTGCCAGTTGCCATGATTGCCAGCTCCAACGTCCTAAAGCCGCTGCTCATGAGTTCAAGCTAGTCCCCCCTCAACACGCCTTTCACACTGTCATTATTGACACTGTAGGGCCTCTCCTTTGCTCCTGCTCTGGTTGCTGCTTTATCCTAATTGCTTTTGATTGTTTTAGCAAGTGGGTAGAAGCTTGTCCTACTAAAGACATCACTTTCAAGACCACCACCGCTTTTCTGCTGCAAGATGTATTCTTCCGCCATGGCTGTCCTCAAGTGTTGTTGTTTGACAATGGGACTAACTTCAACGTCAAGGTAGTGACCTCTGTTGTCAAGGCATTTGGGTTTCATTAATTCTTCTCTGCTCCCTATAAACATTCTACTAATGGGGTGGTTGAGCATTCTAATTTGACCTTGGTTTCTATCATGAGAAACTCACATAGTCTGACGCTGTGAACTGGGATCTATACTTATCTGCTGCTCTCTTTGTTTATTGCCTCAGCAAACATTGTGTCACAGGGTATTCCCTATTGCTATGTTATATGGACGTGAGGCCACTACTATGTTGCTTCTTGGGGACCCCCTGCTTTCCTCTGATAAGGCCATGAATCCTGACGACCACATCAAGGATCTAGTCAACCGCATAATTGATATACAGGCCACTGCCTACACTTCTGCGTACAAGACCAAGGTGCTTGAGCTCTCTCCTGGCAATGCTGGGCGCTCTCCTTTGCCTGAGTTCAACATTAGGGACCACATTCTCTACTATCAGCATAGAGTAGGAGGGTGGGCTCACAAGTTATATATGTTGTGGGTTGGACCTCTAGAAGTGACCTTCAAGCAAGGATCAGAGTTTACCGTGAAACTTCTCTATAGTGGTTGTCTGTTTGCCTGAGTGCATGCCAAGTTTCTCTGAAAGTACTACCCCCTAAGGCCAATCTAGGGGGCAATGTTGGGAATGTTGCTATTCACCATTTTTAAATTTTGCCTTTGATGGGTTATTTTGAGGAAAAATCTCTCTCTTTCACTTTTTCCCCTCAAAATGAATCTGGCTCCAAATTAGGAAATTCAATTGTTCAGTTTCCTGATTCTGTGCAACTCACTTGTCCCACTCATTCTTGTGGCAAGTGATCCTACTGTCCTGGTAGTGTTTTGTGGTATTGTCAACCACTATATAATACATTTCCTATTTTCCAATAAAAATTAAGTTCTATTCACATTTTTGTCTTTGTGTCTTCAAGTACTTTGGCGCCTCTCTAGCCACATCTAGCAGAGATTATTCATCCAGGGCTGCAAGGTAAACGCAATTGCCTTCCCTGTCATCTAACCAAGACTTAGTACAAATCCAACCCTAAGGTTAGGATTCCCCGTTGTGTGTCTGTGCCACACCTCAGAACATGACACTATCAGATTGGTCCATGTCGTTAGACACGTCAAGGGGCAACTTGTTGAGCGCCCCCTGTGTATTGTAAGATACATTGGCAGGCAAGTCTGGAAACTTGGTTGAAACACAAAGCCATCTTTTTAAACATGTTAGCAACCTTCTGATGGGAGAACAGCACAGTGAGGTTGTTAGCTGCACTAATCACCTGGCTGAAAGTTGTGGGGTTGCACCCACAGATGGTGTCCCCAATGTTGAAGTATAAACTCGACACAGGTGAAGATCAGCATGCCTGGCAGGGAAAATTGAGACATTGTGGCTGCCTGCTTGGATCTTATCAGAGGCCACTTCAGAACATTTCATTTGGTGGCTCAGGAAAATTTTGAATCTGTAATTGGCTGAGCTCCAGGTAGCTAGCAGGTTGGAGAGGAATTTCATGTACCAGTACTCATAGGTGTAACTAGAGGTGTTCTGATAAAATACAGTCCCTTTTGGGAAAGCTTCCAGGAATACACCAATAAAAATCCCCTCTGTTTCCTTCTTTTTACCTTTAGGGATGTTCTTTTTCCCTGAGGTATTGTAATCCTGTACATGTAATACTAATTTATAATAAGATATAAATATGACATTGTCCAAATTAGTGGACAGGCAGCGGGTGATGGTGACTCCAATTGTAAGGTTATAGGGCAAATCAGATCTATCATCTGACTCATTGGCCAGCCAATTGGTCAGAATAAACACACTGGCTACAAGACCATGCATCCAGAGCTGCGCTGTGTGGCTGACAATGAATATGCCCTGGAGCCCAAGTAGACGACATACCTAAGTCAATTAGAGGTATGGGTCATGTTGCAGAAGGTCAAGCATGAAGGGATACAACTCCTTGATCTGAAAATTGACCTGATTCTTTGGCTTCTTGCTCAGATTTGTACCACCTCTCTTCAAGAGGGCTTGTGTTGCAACCAAGGTTCAAACCTTGCCTGCTAATATATCTTACAATACACAGGGGGTGCTCGATGAGTCGCCCCTTGACGTATCTAACGTTATGAATGGATCTGATGGTAATGTCAAATGGTGGGCACTTCATCCTTATTAGGAGCGTTGCCAATTCAACCCGCTGATCCCTACACAAGTTATTCCTTGGCTCCAAATCCTACATGGAACTCCCCACTATGCCACCCCCTTGTGGCCTTGTGGCTTCCCCATTTAGTATATTAACCACAATATCCTACAATAAACGATACCTTATTCTTATTATTCTGTCCTTTCCTATTGGACTGTTGTCTTCCCCAATTCCAAGTACTGGACCCTCGTAGGTTCAGTTGCAACACTTGGAACTCATGCTTAATCACTGCCTCATTAAATGGAAGCCAATTGGCTATTTTGGTAAAACTAATGCCATTCTGATTGAGGGTCAAGATCTCTTCAATGATCTCATTAATGATGACTTGTCATTTTTGGCGGGCTTGAGGAATAAGGGGTCCCAGATTAGGAAGGGCTTGCTCTGATTGGCCCAAACTCTCAGAAAATGGTTGGATTGGAGGGGCCATAGTTTCCCAGTCTCCAAAATGTGGCAAAGGCTCAGGTTAGGCCTGGTCTTGGGGAGCACCATATTGGCTATTGGAAAAGTCACCTGTGGATGGGCCTGATGACACATACAACTCAGACTACTCACAACTTGCATTAAACTGGGTATAGCCAGGGGCTGTGGCAGTTGCACTCCTCTGATCAGCAGCCTGAGCTTAGAGTAGCTCCTGGTGCTGCTCATTGATGACATCAAAGTTATCTTTGCTGGTGAAACTCATTGTAAACTAAAAGCAATAAAGATTCTATTCAAAAAAAGAAAAGCAAAGTATTACTAGAAATTTAATTTTATTTAAGTATGTGCTCCTTTTTGAGACATTCTCTTGGACATAAATGGCCAAATTCAGAAGCACATACATTGAAAATAATGCTATAGTTCCCTGAATAGATTTTGGTGGATTCATTAATGAAATCCACTATTTCCAATTTGAGTCCCAAAAATAATCAATATTTTCAAAAAATGAGTTGTTTTGTGTTTGAACTTATCACTTTTGTGACTGAACCCCATTTGTTCTCTGTATCATTTTTGCTACACACTCAGAATCAAATTTGATGTAGAGTACTTCAGGAAGTGACTGGATTGTGTGCATTTTGAATTTGATTCCCATGCGTTTACTATCTCATTTTTGGAATTTGGTATTTGACTTTATTTTCATCGTGTGATTGACTATTTTTGTTCTCCAGCTATAGATAAATGGAAGCTTTATTGAGTAAATTGACCTTCAACTGGTTCCAGTTGAAATTTGTTTTGTGACTGAACCTATGCTTTTTAAACTGACTAATATATTTTTATCTCAACAGGTTTGAAAACTACTGTATTGGCTTGGATTTGAAAATGGTTCATTCTTTTTAAGCATCCGTCATTTTATAAATTTAGGGGCTGCTGTGTTGTAACGAAATGATTGATTAACTTCAAACTGTTATATTCTTATTTCATCATAGTTAAAATTGAAGGGGATTGTTTTGGTTAGTTCATGTAGGGATTTTTATTCTATTAATTTATGTAGGCTGGCGTCGTTTACAGTTCAAGGTCCTGGGTGGGTGAGATCTTGTTGGACAAGACGTCCTTGATCCAAGAGCTATAATTGGCAACACGCATGTAGAGCTAGGAAATTAGCAAAGAAAAAATAAATGCCTACCCCAGGTTCTTCAGGCGCAGCACACGTCATGCCGGATGTAACAATACCGATCAGTACGGGGCGCTTGTCCTTCAGGACAATGAGAGGACCGCCCGAGTCGCCTTGGCATGCGTCTTTGCCACCCTGAGCATATCCAGCACAGAACTGAGACGCTTGAATGTCGTAGTTCTCCTTGTCGTGGTAAGCCTTGCGGCAGATGTTCTGTGCGACAATAGGAAGGCGCACTTCCTGGAGGATATGATGAGACCTCCCGCCTGCCCGGAGTGCTCCCCATCCAATCACGGTGGCTAGCACTCCAGGCTCGAATGTAAACCCAGGGTCAAGGATAACTTCGGAAAACCCGGCCCCTGGACTGTTGGTCTCGAGTATCACAACTACAAATTGAGCTAGCATTTCAATTGGTCTTACCGTCGTTGTACTTTCTGTCATTGTCGTAGCCCGCTGCTAGCCACCGCTTGGTGACAGCAAACGCGTAGCCCTTTTCGTCACTCAAGCTACGCGATAGATCATGTCGATGTAGCTGAACCTCGAGATGCTCTAGCTGCCCATACGCCCCACCAACACAGTGGGCTGCCGTCAGCACCTTGTTTTGCCGCAGCATCGTGCCGCCGCAGGCATGCTCCCCATAGCGGAAGATGGCCGCTAGCCAAGGATACTTGAACTGCGGTGTCACATCGGTCCCCCCGACGATGCGCCCCATCCCACCTGCCCACGCACCCGAAGCAATAATACTAACAAAACTTGGTCTCATCCCGGGCTGAATTCGAACTATGGGTACTTTAACCCACCTGCCTATTGCTCAGCCTGCGATCGCCAGGCTGATTTCATTGCTTTTCAGCGTCATCCAGCAACTCTGTTCAGAAACACCAATCCCCAATAAATTCTACTTCAAGTTTCCATCCCCAAATGACCTCTTTTCCATTTCCTACTCTTCGACACCAGTCCTCGCCAACATAATGTCGATCAATAAACACAAATAAAACAAGTTAATCTAGCCATTCTAATCAAGCCTCACACTTCCAGCCACACCAAAGACATTAAAAGCACATTTCTAATTTAACCCTTTATTTTAAATATAGCTTCAAACTAAACTCTCTCATCATTAATTGTGGCTAAATCCCCCATCATCCCACTGACAATCTCTATCCAGACCAGATCTTCAGAACCAACGATCCATCGATATCACAACTTCCAAGTAAAAATTTATGTAGAAAATACCCTCAACTTTTACTCAGTGGAAAAATCTGGCCGCGATGGGCGATGACAACCTTGACTTCCTACATTGCCAATTGAACGGACAGTTCCAATTGACATATCATCTTGAACTGTGATTAAGTTGAGAGCAAGGCTCAGCAAGGTACCCAAGTCAGATCACCTATATGATCCAAACCTAACCACCAAAAGAAACTTAGCTCTTATTTCACAAAGGGATCCTTATTCACTAGTGAATATGAAGTCAGCTCCCTGATAGGAGGCTTGGGAAGTCTATAGCTTTAAACCTTAACCTTGTATCCCATAATTGTACTTGAATATACAGTATTGACTGCATCTTCAGAAGATCTAACCAAAATTCAAATGGACAGAACTTTCAAAATTATGACTGAAATCTGTTGTGTTTAGGGAAGGGACAGAAACAGCAATTGTGCAAACACAGTATCACAAAACCATTTTTTGGAAGTTTTGGATTGGTTCACAAAACAGTCCATGTGATTTTGTGTCACAACTTTTGGAGTAGGCCACAATTTGTGCCTCACTCTATTGTGTAGATCACAAAATATAAAAGGAAGGTGGTTTTCATAGATGAAACAGATGATTTCATTTTGTGAAGGGACACAGGATGTAAAATTAGAATGGTTCTCAAGGGTGAAACAGATGGTGTCATTTTGTGCAAGGCACAGGATGTAAAATTAGAGGAAGTTCAGTTGTGGGACTTTATTTTTTATATTGAATTTATTAAAGCTTTACCTTCCATTACCTCACAATGATAGATTTGATTGTACCACAGTTTGCTTTAGATAATTATATTAAAACACCAATCAAAATATTATAAATATCTACTTTAATTGAAAGGAATAGCTTACATACTTATGATTGGACACAGCACAAAACCACATGAAATTGTGCTTGGTCACATCACAATTCATGCAGATTTGTTTTGTGACTTTTGGAGCAGGGCACAAAATGTGGCAGTTGGAATTGTTTACTGCTCCCTAAAAACACAAAACCAATCTGCATGAATTGTGATGTGACATGAAGGTACAAAATTAATTGTGCTCAACTGACAAAGTCACAAAATCAATTGTGCCAATCAAAGCTTGGTCACAAAACCAATTGTGTAGATTTTGATGCCTGTCCCAACCCTAGTTGTGTTGTATATATCTTTTTGGGAAGTTATAAAACAAGATAAAGGGGAAAATTGAAAAGAGAATGCTAATTTATTTGATATGAAGACAGATTATTATATAGTATTGTCGTTTATATACTTCTGATAAGTATAATAAACAAGATAAAGAGGGAAATTAAGAAGAGAATGATACTTTATTGGATATAAATATAGGATAATATATATTATCATAGAAAGCCACATACTGTCCATGTTCTTCATGGAAGTCATGGGGCTTATCTGAGTAATGTTCCTCTTAAGTCACAAGGCTTTATAAGTTGTGTTCCACTTAGGATCTGGATTGTTTGATTCCCATAATAGATGGTCAAATGATAGTAGTGCCACCGACTTAATTATTAGTCAGTGATCCATTTGATGACTCATTTTGTGAACTACCTGGGGCATTAATTCCCCAAGAGAGAGTAATTAAAGATGTTGCGACATCTCCCCCTGGGGTGCTGGAAGGTGGAAACTTGGGAATTTTCTTGAGAGTGTCAGGGATACAGTCTTGGTACTGATCTATTTTTGGCGTTGGGAACAGGGAGTCTGGAGTTTTGTTAAGCTGTTCTTGCTTTGCACAGGCAGAGGCAGTCATGGTGCATACATTTTAATTTGGTTTTTGAGCCAATTCCTTTGACAAGGTAAGTGTTGTTAGGTTTGAATTCCATGACAATGCCTGGTCCACATAACCCTGGATCTAACTTATGTTGGTTGTGATTGACAACTGAAATTTTGTACCTGACTTGGAATATTTGTTGTTGCAGTGGGATTGTCTCACTCTCAATTATTTTTTGTTCCATGTCTTCCTGGTCTTTTCTAGCACGCTGCACGTTGGGATTACTGTCATCTGGCACCTTTTTAGGTAGAAGTAATTGTGGTCCTGTGGTTGTACTAATAAGGGCAGGCTTTTCCCCATAGACAAGTTTGTATGGGCTTTTGCCCGTGTTGCGGTTGACTTGTGTTCTGCATACCATGAGTTTTGTTGATAACATGTTGATCCAAGATTTTGGATTGTCAGCGGATAACTTACTGAGGGCTTCTACTATAGAGCCATTTAGTTGTTCTACCCATCTGTTTGCTTGTGGGTGATACAGGCCGGCTGTGATGAGTCTTATTCCGTTTTTGGCAAGGTAGATGTTGGTGTCAATGGCCTTAAGTTTGGTGCCTCCATCTGTGAACAGAAGGTAGTGTTTTCCAAACTTGGCTATGATTTCTTTACCAATAAAACGTCTTATATCATTGCCTTTATGTTCTTTTGTAGCTTGCGCTACAGGCCATCTGGTGGCATAGTTGATAGCTGTTATGATGTACTTAATGCCCTTGTTTTTGCCAGGCATTAGTCCCACAATATCCAATGATCATACCTTGAAGTGTTGTGATGGATACGGGTACTACTGACTTGGGTGGTGCTTTGGTGTGGGTGTACTTCTCACAGATTTTGTATTGTTCCAGTATCTCTCTGATATCATCTAGCATGTTGGGCCACCAGTAGCATGTCTTGAGGTATTAATGCAAGTTTCTGCTGCGGGTGTATCCAAGGTCTCTATGATATCAGAGGATTGTGTCAATCTTTTGTGTTGATGAGATGTAAGGTACGGTGTCACCATTTGGAAGTATTTGGTGTAATGTGCCATATACGTTTTTGAACAGGTCTTTGTTCTTAAGGACCTTCTCTTGGATGTCCATTGGGGTGCCAGGTAGGAACCCTTAATGGAGATTTCCCATGATTAACATGGGCCAGTTGGGGTTGCCATCAGTGCAGAAGACATTTTTGCTGTATAGCCTTGACAGGGCATCTTCAGTAAGAATTTCTTTACCTGGCTTGTATCCAATTTGCGTTGGGTACCTCTGAATGAGGCTCATTTACTTGGCTTGCCTTCTTGAAAAGTGTTGTTGTGTTTTGAAGAATATTAATGACTTGTGGTTGGTGAGTACTTTGAACATTTGGGCCCCTTCTAGATAGCATTGACATTTCATGAGACAATGTATGATGGCTAATAACTCTTTATTGTGTATGGGATATCTTTGTTTGCTGTTGGAGAGTTTCCTTGACTTGTACGCCACAGGGAGGAAGTCCTTTTCTGCCGTTTGGATACAGAGTACTCCTCCTATGGCGTAGTCAGATGTGTTGGTTTCTAGTTTGTAGATTTCTTTTCCATTTGGGTACTGGAGAATAGTGGCAGTAACCATACATTATTTTAGTTAACAGAAGTGATGGTCTTGTAGTGGTGTTCAGACAAACTTGGTTGTTTTGCCCGTAATGGCAGATAGGGGAGCTGTTAGGACACCCCAGTCAGGGATGAACCTTTTTACATATGCCACCATACCAATGAAGGTGCAGAGTTCACTTCTATTTCTTGGAGCTGGCATTTCAGTTATGGCACATATCTTGTCTGGATCTGGTTTGATTCCGTCTTTGCTGATAATATGGTCAAGGAATGGAAGTTCAGCCAGGAAGAATTTGCACTTTGAGGGTTTTGCAATTAGAAGGTTTTCTTCAAGGGCGCAGAGGACCAGGGGGACGTCTTCCCAGTGTTGCTTCAAGTTTGGTCTGTAGATGATGATGTTGTCCAGGTATATTATTGCTTGTTTTCCAATGTGTTCCTTGAAGACCTTGTTGTGAAAG
>QTSX02006132.1:0-19606 GCA_014839935.2 Entomophthora muscae | reverse complement strand
ACTCGTCAACTCGGGTTTGCAATTTAACAAGTGGGTGGTTTCCTGTCCACTTTGTGACTCAAGTAGTCTCTGGAGGGTCAGGGTTCAATTCCAGGGTTTCCAATGTTAATTTTGAACCTCCAGTATTGATGCTTGGCAGGTTGGCAGGTTTCTGTTCCTTCTGTTTGGGGTCATCTATCTCTGGTGGTCCAGGGTTTGACCCAACTAGAAGTTGGGTGGTTTCCTGTCTACTCTGGTCAACATAAGGCTTTCCCTGAGACCCGGGTTTCAATTCCCAGGTTTTCAATACAAGTATTGAAATGTCATTCATGACACTAGCAGCTTGTGCTCCTCAAACCAGTTGTGTCAGTGCAGCGTCACTATTGAACTCTCCTCTCCTGCCTCCTTCCTGAGTAGGCATTTGTGTTGCACTAACTCTGTTCTTTGACCTGCGGGGCGACCGCAACTGCGGCGCACAACGGGTGCAATGGTACTCTGTTGCTGTGTTCCTTTCATTTTACAATTTAATAAAATGCTAAATAAATTTCAATTAAGTTACTCCCTAATTTTAATTTTTGCTTTTATCTGAATATGGATATTTAATTAGAGTTTTCCCTACCCAATATCCCAATTATAGATTTTTATTTTTATTTCTTAATTTATTGTTTCTGGTTTTACAACACCAATTTTAGAATACCCAACATACTTTCCACCCATTTTCCCAGATTTTATGCCAAATTAAGCACCTAACACAATATTTTTAAAATTTATATTTCAGATCTTGTGTCTTATTTTAGATACATTGGTATCATTCTTGATCACAATCCATTGTACACAATGAGTGAGTGATTTTTTTTACATAGTGAGTTGCTATTGTGTTTTGTTTTTGGACTGAGTTTTGACACACTGCGCTTGGATGTATTTTGTCACCAATTCACATAGTAAACATATGTACACCAAAAGTCAACTCACACCATTCTGTTTGTGAATCCATGTATTTTGGATTTATTTTGAATGGGTTTGCTTTGCGCATGAGCACTTCTTTGCTGTGTTGACCCATTTCGCCCAGTAACGCCACAAAACCCTGTTAACAGAGTGTATATTTTAACCTGATAGTTGTATTTTGTTTAAATCTGAAACCATTTTGTTTAAATCTGAGGTATTTTTGGTTTTCGCCATAGCTTCTAAAACTACTGTATGACTCTTTGATCACACAATTGCTGTGACTGTCCCAACCCTGCTTACAGATGAGTTGATTTCACTTGGCGCCATAGCTTTGAAGTTTATTATATCTTAGTATTCAAATCAATAAGGATCACTTATCTAAACGCTACTCTTTGTACTACAGCCTGCCACTTTTAAACCGAAATTGGAGCCTTTGTTAGCTAATGTGGCCACAGAATTTATGCCACCCATATGGCATAATTTATTGGCATGGTTAATCCTTGTGCCCTTCTTGGGCTGGATAAAGAAACTGTGGCGCCTGAACCTTTTAGGAACCCGTGTACCTTCGATCACCAGTCAACCTTCTCCAATCCTCAAACGCTTTGAATGCATTTTTATAGGGTACTTGATTCCCCATCCCTTACTTGGAGTTCATCATTTAGGACTTTGAGTTTGAGGCTCGTTTGCAGTTCTAATAGTTTTATGATTGGGTTTACTTTTAAACGGTTCCGAGTTTTGATGGAACCTCATTATAAGTATATCCTGGATATAGCAGGCTTAAAAACCTTGATTGAGTAAAGTGGATCATTTCTTCCAATATCTTTTCATGGCATTGATTTTTAATGCTTTAAAGGGTTGAAGATCAATAGTGAAACTCATAGAAAGATCAAAGCAGGATGTGATCGGTGATGTCATAAAGTTGGATCAGAAGTGGGATGTGTATCTAAAAATACTGCACCTTTAAGTTTAGTCGCTGCTTGATACATTGGGTGGTCACTAACATGGGTTATGGAGGATTGTTCTGATCTAGCCACTGCTTTCATTTTGAATAGCTTTTATGTCCCTGAGGATAGGTTTGTATGAAATATTGATTGCGTTCTCATTATTTTGTAATGACGTAGCAGTTGTAGGGTTATCATAATTGTTAATGAAGCTATACTTTGATGTCGGTCAGGCGACTGTACCAGGATTACACATGGAACTCCGTGCCCTGCTCGCTCAAGGATGAGCTTTGGCTAAAATGGGGTCGAGTTTCAATCTCCGATGTATAGAAGCTATCCTTGATAGATCCTTGATGGATCCTTGATGGCTTCTTTATTGAAGCCTGATATTATCTTGATTTGAAAATATATATTAGTTCGATTCTTATCGCTTTGGGTTATGGAAATGACGTGTGAGGCAGTATAAATTGTTTATTTGTAAATCACCATTGCAGCACTGTTTAAACTTGTAAATTACAAGCAATTGGGCCTATGAAATTTTTCCTCGCTCTCGAGCATGTCCAGTGGCAGGTGATTGGCTGCAGCCCACAGTGCTTTTACTTGGGATAAGTTATATATTCAAGGGTATCTGGCTTGTCATTCTGGAAAGAAGGTTGGCGCTGGATCTTAGTTCAGATTGCAATACAGGCCCATACTTTGTAGCTCCAGAAACCATGGCAACTCCGCTTGATACTTGTGAAATGCCTAATCCATCAACCTCTGTGTTTTATTCCATTTATTCGTGTGTTTATTGGGTCCTTGCCATACTTACCATAAGGATCCCTGCCTATCTTCTGCAGCTGGTTTCTTACACCATCACCATCGAACTCAACTTCCGCTTGGCTGTGCTGTTGGCGAGCGTTTTATTATCGACCATCTACATCGTTGTAAGGTATCGCTTCCTCACTGTTTACTCTCGGCTCCCCGAACCCGATGCCCCTCCCAATAAGTCGGAGGCGTTCGATCTTCAGCCAGATACTGCGCTATTCGAGGACTTCTATTCTGACCCCAAGCCCCCCACTTACCCAACCGACTTTCTGAAATCTTTACTCGCCTCCATAAAAATATTTGGCTATCTCGAAGAGCCGGTCTTCAACGAACTATCCAGGTACATGAATACCAAGCGTGTCCTCAAGGGTGATATCATATTTGATGATAATGTCGTTGAAAAATCGTTTTACATTGTCATGGACGGTTGCGTCCAGGTAAGGCTTCGATTTCTGACAATCTTTTCGAAATGCGACTCGGTAGTTCTAAATTTAGTGGACTTTCTTTTTCATATCGTCAGAGTTTAAAATAATGTATCTTTCTTATTTATTTATTTATTTATTGTTTTTTTGATTACACTTGAGGAATACCAAAGACTCTTTTTAAAAACCGCATTTTATTTATTTGTGCTAGCTTGATGCTTTGAAAACTGCTGACATGCGATTTTAGGTTTCCACCAAACGGGCTACTTGTGGTTTGCAGGAGGAAAGCAGTGAAGAACAACCCTCTGAAGAAATCCCATTGACTGAGATCCAGGCAGGTGGAACGCTTTCAAGCTTATTTACCCTTTTATCACTTTTCACTGAAAATGTTGAACTGCAACGAGCAGCCGATAAGGAGAAGGCTTACCAGGAAATCTACTCCAAAATATCTACTGCTTCTAGGAGCACCTCTAAAGTCCAGGAAAGAGCTTTAGTTAAACTCGATAGTCATATTGCTAGCACTCCTCAGCTACGAAATGTTCGGTTCCATCCCAATATCATCGCCAGGGCGACACGGGACACCACTCTGGCTGTTATTCCAGCCGAGGCCTTTCGCCGCCTGACGCAGAAATTCCCTAATTCCTCAGCCCATATCGTCCAAGTGATCCTGACCCGCTTCCAGAGAGTTACGTTCCTTACCTTGAATAAGTACCTCTCCATGTCCAAAGAACTTTTGGAGATCGAGCAAAAGGTGACAGAGCTTGCCAACCATAGCATCAAGGGCGCAATGTTTTCTCGAGTTGATTTACGCACTATCCTGGAAGTTGCTCACCGTGTGCGTGGCCCAGCGAGCTCCTGGAGACCGAATGCATTCAACCGTCTTAAGCAATCCAAAGAGCCTTCTGGGGCACAGCTTATTGTCCGCTTAGGTGAAGACCAGTTTAAATCGCAGATAGAAACTGAGGCCTACCATCGCTTGCGCCACCAAGCATACAATTGTATGGTGGAGGGGCTAGGGGTCCTGGCTGATAACAGGTACGTAGTCTCAAATGCCGGAGATCTTGCCAACACCGGTAGCTTTTCATTGAATTCCGAGCTCGGCGGTCTAAGCGACCTGAGTGACGTTGAATCGCTAGCAGAAGCCAGTGACAACAGCATGTCCACCACCGCTTCATCGACTTCGCCAACCATCTCACCCGGCTCTTTACGGGAAACGTTTGAGGAAGAAGTAGAATTTTATTATTTGCGACCTGGCGCCACCATCATCGACCAAGGAGAGCAGGTGGATGGGTTGTACTTGGTTCTCCTGGGTAAGATCAATGTATCTATTGATGCGCCAGACCGGCCTGCCTTTACTCGCAAGAGCTCAGTCAGCAACCCCTCTTTTGGAAAGGAGGAGCCAATCATAAAGAAGCTCCCATCCAAACTGAAGCCTGCCAAAGCCAACCGGCGCCCATTCCAAATCCCATCAGGGTGCATGGCGGGGTACATGGGGTCAGTTACTGGAAGTCCTTCTTTTGTCAGCATGTCAGCAAGCACAGAGACGGTGGTTGGATTTTTGTCGCGGAAGTTTGTCAATCGATTGATGGAGCGCCATCCCACGCTCCTTCTGGCGCTTGCAAAGCGACTGATCTATCAACTCCCACCTCTGCTCCTGCATATCGATTACGCACTAGAATGGGTGGTCGCAGGGGCCAATAAACTTATTTATAAGCGGGGCGACCCGAGTGATTCCATCTACATCGTGCTCAATGGGCGTCTGCGCACCATCAACGACAGTTTGCCCTCCGGAATCACTATCGTTGATGAGTTTGGTCAAGGCGACTCGGTCGGGGAGTTGGAGGTGTTGACCGGCTCCCCGCGTCCTCTGACGCTGCACGCCATCCGTGACTCTGAGCTTGCACGTATGCCCAAGTCTCTGTTTGATTCCATTGCCTTGGCCCATCCTGCAGTCACAATCAAGATATCGCGCATGATTGCTCAGCGCACCAAAGAGCAACAGTCGCCCTCTTCTCGCCAAACGAGCCTTGTCCAGAGCAACTCTAACCTGCGCACAGTCGGGATCATTCCCGTACGCGGACATGTCCCCATTCAAGAATTTTCGGTGCGTCTACAGGCTGCCTTTCACGCCATAGGAGAGTCGGCAGCTGTGCTTCACTCGTCGTCGGTCCATTCTGCCCTTGGCAAGCACGCCTTTACCCGCATGGGTAAGCTTAAACTCATGAGCTGGATGGCAGAGCAGGAGGAGCGCCATCGCATTGTTCTCTTGGTTGCTGACGGTGCTGCCAATTCGCCCTGGACGCAGCGCTGTATCCGTCAGGCCGACTGCATCATTCTGGTTGGGCTCGGCGATGAGGATCCTTCCGTTGGCGAGTTTGAACGGGTATTGATCTCGCTCAAGACAACTGCTCGCAAAGAATTGGTGCTTCTGCATTCGCAGCGCTCGGTGATATCCGGCTCGACCCAGGCTTGGCTCAAGAACCGGCTCTGGGTCCATGCCCACCATCACATGCAGTTCCCGGTCAAGCGCCCTGCTCTTCTCGAAAAGCCTACTCTCTTTACTACACTCCATCAACTGCGGGATCAGTTCCATCGCGTGTACGCCGATGTTTCTGGTGTACCCTGGTCAGAGCAGTCCCGTCGTCAGCCTGCCACCCATACCGGGGTTCGATCAGATTATGCGCGTCTAGCTCGTCGCTTATGCGGCAAGTCTATCGGAGTAGTCTTGGGTGGTGGTGGCGCGCGTGGTCTTGGGCATATCGGCTTTCTTCGGTCCCTGGAGGAGGCAGGGGTTCCTATCGATATGATTGGAGGATGCAGCATTGGTGCATACATTGGGGGGCTTTATGCTCGGGATTCATCCACTGTTGGAGTGGTGGTCCGTTCTCGCGCTTTCGCTATCCGGATGACAAGTCTCTGGCGCAAGGTGATGGATTTAACGTATCCTATCATCTCATGGTTCTCGGGCCACGAGTTCAACCGAGGGATCTGGAAAAGCTTCAGTGACTTGCAAATTGAGGATCTCTGGCTGCCTTACTACTGTGTTACAACTAACATCACTCACTCGCGCTTGGAAGTGCATCAGTCAGGGTATGTCTGGCGATATGTTCGTGCTTCCATGTCACTATCGGGGTTTCTCCCTCCGCTATGTGACGGTGACAAGCTTCTGGTTGATGGAGGCTACTTGGATTACCTTCCTGTGGAAGTCATGAAATCCCTTGGCGCCGACACCATCTTTGCTGTCGACGTTTCAGGCGAGGATTCTGCCAAATTCACCAACTATGGAGATTCACTATCAGGATGGTATGTCCTTCTATGCCGTATTAACCCTTTCTCCCGTGCAAACATACCTTCCCTGGCCGATATCCAGAGCCGACTTGCATACGTCTCCAGTGTAGCTCAGCTGGAAGAAGCCAAGAAAATTCCAGGCTGTCTATACATTCGCTTACCAGTTCAGTCGTACGGGACTCTCCAGTTTGGATCGTTTGCCCCAATCGAAGCCGTTGGCTACTCACACGGACAAAAGTGTATCAAGACTTGGGATGAGGAAGGGTTGCTTGCCTCCTGGACATCTCCAAAGGAGCATGTCCCTACTCCTGAACGTTTCACCCCGCCTGGCCCTCAACCCAGTACAACCCCAGAAACCCGCATTCGCCTCCGCCGGCATAATTCCATGTAAGCTAGGTTTTTCTTCCATAGATGCTATGAATATAGCACAACTTTACTGAATGGGCTTGTTCTGATTTGTCTTTGGTTTTAAAACATTTACCCTGAAAATCTATATTAAACTATTCCATACCACAACCCCCTTAGACTAGAATTATATTTGCAAGCTTCACATATTTTCACTTTCTCACCTTAAAACCCTGATTTAATACACTTTATGACCAATGCTATTTAAAAATCAAACCATCCACCATTACTCCTCAACAGGCATCAAAGACACCCCTTTTATGCACGAAACCTTTACATGCAAAGATACTGCAGAATTAAAACCAACTACATGGCCACAATCAAGGCCAGACGTTGGATCCAGAAACCCCACCTTAAGTTTTGTACAGCATCCCCTGTTCCAGCACCAGAAGTACAGCCACTCTCCAACCTGTCAAGGTAAACAAAAGTATCCCAGATCATAACAAAAGCCAACCGGTTCCACCTGAAACTCAATCCTACACAACAGGACTTCATCCACCAAGGTCCAGATTACATAGATAGTCAAACACACAACCCAATCCATAATCCTGAAACCAGGATAAAAGATGGAAGCAACCCATACCCAAACCAGATATGAATCAGGCATATTCCAAAGCAACCTACGCTAACCGATATATCGATCATGTGACAGATACTGCAACCAGGGAACAAATCTGGGACAGCCACAACGTGGATATTTTCAACCCCGAAACAACACATCTTCGACAACCAGGATCAATCCACCAAGGTCTGTCCTGGAGGCTACAGCATCATGTCGCAACATCTTTGCTTGCTCCCTCTCAGGAAAGTGATTCCCCAAGCAATTCCCCAACTGATCTTTAAGCCGGTGGCACTCTTATCAATTGCTCATCTATTACCAGGATCTACCCTTTCAAGCCCTAAGCAGAACACTGCTCAGACAAGCCTCCTGGCTGCCATGACATACATAGATGCTGCAACTGAACCAATGATAGTCCAGTATTCAATCGGGGAAGACAACAGTCCAACAGAAAGGACAAGGATAGGAATACAGTGTAGTTTATTTAGGAATCATAATTGATATACCATATCAAGAAGCCACAAGTCCACAGGGGGTGGCACAGTGGCAGGTTCCATGTAAGGTTCAAAGCTGTGGGATCACTTGTACAGGGATCTGCATGTTGAATTGGCAATACTCCTAATTAGGAGATAGTGCCCGCAATTTGACATTGTCATCAGATTGATCCATGCTGCTAGACACGCCATGGGGTATCTCATCAAGTGTCTCCTGTGTATTGTAAGATATATTGGCAGGCGAAGACAAAAACTCAGTTAAAACAAGGACCATATGTGGCTTCTCATGATACTGTATAATACTCTAAACTGATATCAATAAAGTACCATTATCTTCTTAATTTTCCCCTTTATCTCGTTTATTATACTTCCTAGAAGTATATACTCAACAGTGGTAGCACAGGTAGATTATCCACACCTACACAACTTAAAGGGAAAATCCCTCTAAAGAAAAGAACCCAGCAAACGGCACTCCCCATTGGCTGGAGACAATATGAAAAAGGTCAGGACTTCCTCACAGGATTCACTGTCTTCAACAATATCCTCATACAAACCAAATAGTACAACTTCCTCAGTTGCAAGAAGTCTTGAACCTGCCTCCAATCCCTGACGTAACCTAAATACCCAACATTGTATTCCAATGCCTACACTCAGCAGAGATTGGAACATTCTCAGGGCTACACTGTAAAAAGCCAACCTCTTGATTCAAAGAACCTAAAATAAGTTTACACAAGTGGGCTATCCCTGGAAACTCTAGGAAAGTGAAATTGTGCTACATGTTATTGGGGCTGCTTCCTGCTTTGTAAGCAAATGATTTGACTAACACCTAGCAACAACAAAGTCTGGGACATGTTCAAGAACGTCTTTTTTTGAAAAATTTACCATAAAGGACTCTGATGTTGTGACCATGACAGAACTCAGAACCTTTAAAATGACAGGAACTGTTGAGGAGTACGTTGCAGCATATGAAGACATACATGATTGAGCTCCCAACACAATCAACTTTAATGAGGCTGGACCACAACTGGACTTCTACAATGATCTCCCTGCACACATCAGACACCAGTTTGACACGAGATGCTGCAAGAACCTCCAAGATGTATTCTTGGAAGGAAAACAAGCTGCACAGAAGTCTGATAACCTACATGTAACCCACAAATGAAAAAGAGTCCTTCAGCAAAGAAGGGCACTCTACCCAACAAAAAATCAACTGAGCCAATAAATCTCACCCTCAAGGCGGAAATTGTACAACTCAGGTGAACCAGATGAGTACTGATAACACAACCAAAGAGGGATAAGCTCAGGAGAGTGCTTAGGTAAGACACCCTCCCCCATGTTGAAATACTTGTACAGGGATCAGGACATGGACTCAATCACCATGACCCAAGTACCCTCCAGCAATCCTATACTGTTTGCCGCCCAAACTGGAAATGAACTCCTCACCTATCCTTTCCGCTTTTGCAGATATCAGAGTACAGCACTATTTGATACTGGAGCGTACCAATCTCTCATTGCCAAAAGATTTGCCAACCTTGTGAAACTACCTACAGTCCAGAGCAACATCAAGAGAGTTGTCATGACAGACAACAGGAGCACACCAGTCACCAGGGAGGCAAAACCTTTCTGGGAACAAATTGGGGATGTACAAACTACCCTTGGTGGCCCCATCATTCCAATCCCTAAGTACAATGTGGTATTTGGCCTAGATTAGATGAGAAAGACAAAACCTCACATTTACTGGGACAGCACTACTCTCACTATACAACAAGGAAAAGCACACCATTATGTGTACCCTACTCACCTTGACACACTCATGAGATACTAAATGTTTGTAAAGATTACCAAAACAGAAGAGGAAAAGGACCCTGGCAAAATCAACTGGATCACATTCCTATATGAGATTATCTGTTTCAAGAGTGTAGAAACCTCACACAAACAAGACCCAGTTCAACAACAGCTAATCCAAGAACTCCCTTCTGTATTCCAAGAAAACTGCCAGGATTACCTCCTAACAGAGGTCTTTAACACAAAGTTGATCTCAAAGGAAGTCTTTCAAAAGCACGCCCCATTTATTGCTCAACACCACAGGAAGACGACACTCTAAAAGTCTATATTGACAAAGCCCTAGAAAAAGGACTCACTAAATTATCCAAATCTTCATTTGGCATGGCAGTCTTTTTCATAGCAAAGAAAGATTGAGGACTGTGCCTGGTCACTGATTACAGGGTGCTCAACAAGGTCACAATTAAGAGCAGGTATCCCCTGCCCCTGATTTATGATCTTTTTGGCGCCCTGGGGGTCCCAATTCCTCACAAAAATTGATCTAACAGTGGGATATCATCAAATTTGTTTCAAACCAGAGGACATCCCCAAAACAGCATTTCAAAAGAAGTACAGCTTTTTTGAATGTGTTGTCCTCAATTTTGGCATGGCACCTTTCTTGCTCAGCTTAAATCCACTTTATAGAGCTTAATTTTTAAATTCATTTACAGAAACTAGCAGCCAATCAGAAAGGTACCAAGTTCAAACCCAATGAAAGGGAAAAAGCTCACTCAAGCTCCTGCATGGAGTGTGGTGGAGTGCCAGCAAGTGTGCACAAGCCACCTGCTAAGTGTTTATGCCCTCCTGCAGGAAGACCACCTGACCTAAACACTAAGCAGAATTTCATCCCCCCAAAGATCTTTACAAACACCTGGCAAAGACAAGCCCTATTCCAAAAGGCCCACTCAATCCCCCAAAAAGCTCTGTTAAATATGGAGCCTGTGTTGAGTATGGCCATCTCTTTTCATATCATGGGGCTGAAGCAATACATGCCTGCCTAGAAGTCTTTAAGACTGCAGGATATGCTTATATTTGTCCCTTCAAAGGATAGATATATTTTGGTTTCACTTCAGCAGAAGACGCAGACCTATCTGCTTCAATCCAAGTGGTTTACAAAAATCATATTATACCCACAACTTGGAAACACAACCTAAGCCACTTAACACCTTTGATCTGGTTCACCAAACTCCCAAAACACTTTACCTTTGATGTCCTTCATAATGAACATATATTGGGTCTTTTACAGTTTGGATCTAATCCAAAGATAATTTATGATGTTCCTGAAGGTATCAAAACACTCTCTGGCCCAACTTCCTCAGCTACCATCACCTTCCATCAAGATATATCCCCACAGATATACTACCAAGAGCAATTATAAAGCCTGCACCAGAAGATACATTTGAGTCCAGGTTTAATAAATTGTGCAAGCTATGCTCAGCATGCCTTACACTAGATCATACAAGCACTGTATGGCCTGTCTCAAAAATTTCCTCCTAACTGCCTACCTCACCCTGTGCACACACCCCTGTATGAGGAGCAGAATTTACCCCAACCTCAGCAGAGCCCCAAGGCATTCCCTGCCAGTCCTGCGCCTAGATCATGCTTGAAAGGCAGTATAATTTCAGCAGATGCAATGTAATTCCAAGCTGCAGCACATAGGTGCCAGTCAGCATCTGACAAGGTACGCATATGCACCACACTAACAAATCATGCACAGTTGATCAAGAAGATAACAGCTTTAAGGGAGTATGGATTAGGCTTTGTCAAATCCGCCTTGTGGGATTAATGCACCTGGATTTGACTTGTTAGCCTCTAATTTTTCTGATCAACCAAGTGTAGCTCCACTTACACTTTCAACTCAAAATTGTTCTGAAGAACAATGTCAGATATCCAAAGAAACCTCTTCAAGAATGCATCCCACCTCAAACTGAATACTCCACTGGAACCCAGTTGAAGTTCTGGAATACTACCTCAAAGACAGAAAATGGCCAGGAAATCCTAGTTGAATCAATAAATGCAAATCAATGGTTTGAAGACAAATCTTTTAAAAAAGATTCTCTTTAAAAATAGAGTCAGTTCAAGCCATACATAAATAGCCATATAATAGCTTCAAAGATCAAAAACAAAACAATGCCTCCTCAATTGATAGAGGCTTTATTCAACCTTAATATTGCCACTCAATGCAACATTTCAAGACTGGCAATCCCAACAAAAAATCCCAGTCAACTTGAAAGTGCTCTTGAGGAGTCTACCCATTTTGCACGACAATGCTTGATGGATCTTAAAGTGGTAACTACTCAGATTATCATATACTGCAGCTCTAACCCACACCAATTCAACACCACAAAACTACTATCTGCACACATGGATGCAAATGAGGCCTTATCTAACTTGCCTCAAACACTTTACTTGTATAACTCCCTTCATAATGTCAGCACAATTTTATCCCTTCTACACCCTCACCTGGCCAACACCCCAACCCCATGGTTAAGTGCTTTTGAGCACCTTTTAGTTGAGGCACCTTTTGATCCAGACACTCCCCCTGAAGAAATTATCCCAATGGACTAAAGTACCCCTCATTCACAAGGGTTTACTCCTGCTCTGTAGGTCTTCTTTCTCCTCTCCATTTTAAATTTTTATCATGCTTTTGGCCTTATGAGCTTGCTATACCATGTCAATAATATCTGAGTAGCTTGAATAAATCAATTTTGGCATGAAAAATGCCCCAAGCACCTTTGTGACATTTATAAATGAAGTATTTAAATATCACATCAGAAAAAGGGCTATAGTATACCTCAACAAAATAATCATATACAGCCCCATTAAGGAACAACATTGATAATACATCTGCCTGGTCCTCTGTACCCTTCAAGATAATCAACTCATAGCTAAACCCTCCAAATGCAACTTGTTTTCTACTGAGCTTCCATTCTTAGGCCATATTATCAGTAATGATGGGGTCAAAACCAACACAGAGAAAATAAGAGCCATAAATGATATGCCAACACTGCACAATAAAAGCAAACTTTATACATTCCTGGGAATGATTGCCTATGTCAGGAGATTTATCCCTGATTGGGGCGCCCTGACTGCTCCCCTATCTGCAATCACTGACAAAACAACAAAAGTTGTGTGGACACTGTTGAGAGAACAACACTTCTGGCAATTAAAAGAGAAAATGTTTACTGCCCTTATCTTACAATATCCCAATTGTGAAGGAGTATACAGATTAGAGACCAGCACCTTCAACTATGCAATAGGAGGAGTACTTAGGATTCAAACCGCAGAAAAGGACTTCCTCCCTATGGAGTATGAATCAAGAAAGCTTTCTGACAGTGAGAAAAGATACTCAATACATGGCAGAGGACTTATAGCCATTTTCCACTGCTTAATAAATTAGTGTTGCTATCAAAAAATGCACAGAAACTCAAAGTGCTAACCAACCACAAGTCACTGTTATTCTTTAAAATGCAACAACATCTATCTAGACAAAAAGCTGAATGAATGAGCCTCATACAGAGGTATTCAATGATAATTGAGTATAAACCAGACAAGAAGATGCTTACTGAATATTCCCTATCAAAGCCATACTGTAAGCACCTACTCTGCACCAACAGGAACCCTGATTGGCCCATGTTAATCATAGGAAATATCCAAGAAGGGTTTCTACCTGGTACACTAATGGACATACAAGAGAGAATCCTTAAAAACAAACATCTGTTAAAAAATGTATATGGCACTCTATACGGCATACTACCAAGTGGTGATACTGTACCCTACGTCCCATCAACGCAAAAGATTGACACCATCCTCAGATATCACAGAGACCTGGGACACACCTGTAGCAGAAACTTGCATCAGTACCTCAAAACATGCTACTGGTGGCCCAATATGCTAGATGTCACCAAAGAGTTACTGAAACAATGCAAAGTCTGTGAGAAGTACACCCAAACCAAGACACCACTTAAGTCAGTAGTACCCATATCCATCACACAACCCTTCAAAGTGTGGTCACAGGATATTGTGGGGCCAATGACTGGCAAAAACAAAGGCAAAAAGTACATCATAACAGCTATCAACTATGCAACCAGATGGCCTATGGCACAGGCCACAAAAGAACATAAAGGCAATTATGTGAGAAAATTTATTGGCAAAGAGATAATAGCTAAGTTTTGCAAACCTGAAATCCTGATTAAAAATAGAGGAACATAAATTACTGCCATTAATACCAACATCTACCTCTCTAAAAATGGAATAAAGCATGCAGTCACCAGCCCTTATCACCCACAAGCAAAATGTGAGAGTTGAAAGACTAAACAGCTCTCTAGTGGAAGCCCTCAGTAAGTTATCTGCCAACAATCCAAGAGCCTGGGTTGATATGCTACCAACCACCCTTATGGTCTGCAGAACACAGATTAACCACAATACAGTAAAAGCCTGTATGAACTTGTCTATGGACACAAACCCACCATTGTCAGTACTATCTAGGACCACAATTACCACTGCCTAAGAAAGTACAACTGACAGCAACCCTGATTTTCAACACACCAGAAAAGACCAAGAAACCAAAGAAAAGGAAAGTGTTGAGAGATAAATAATCCTCATACAGAAGGAAAAAATTCAGGTAGGAGACAAGATTTAGGTTGTCAATCACAATAAAAATAAATTGGACCCAGGCTTACAAGGACCATGAATTTTCATATAAGTCAAACCAAACAACACTTACCTCATCAAGGGAATCAGTGCCTGTATTAAACTAAAATGTATGCACCATGGCCAACTCTGTCTGTGCAAAGCAAGAACCACACAATGTAAATCTCAACTCCCTGTCTTCAATGAAAAACTGGATCAATACCAAGCTTGTATCCTAATACACTTAAGAAGATTCCTAAAGTTCCACCTTTATGTACCCCAGGGGGAGATGTCAAAAAATCTTTGATTAATCCCTCTTGGGGAATAATTCCCTAAGTGATTCACCAAAACACATTAAGTTAATGGCACTCTTATCAATTGCTTATCTATTATGGGGATTGAACCTTTTGATTCCTAAGCATAACACTACTTGAACAAGCCTTGTGATTGTCATGAAATACAGGGATAGTATTTGACTTCTCATGATACTAAATAATACTCTAAACTCATGTCAAATAAGGTATTGTTCCCTTCTTAATTGTCCCTTTATCTTGTTTATTATACTTTCCAGAAGTATATACTTGGCATATATATACAGTAGTTTTAAAAGCTATGACAACAAGCAAAAATAGTTTGGATTTAAATATAAAAACTCAGATGTAAAAAAATTCAAAATAAATAAATATATTGTTAATTAATATAAATTTAGTAGTTTTAATTTTGTTTACATCTGAGTTATTTCCGTTTAAATTTGAAGTATTTTTGCTTATTGCCATAGCTTCTAAAACTACTGTATTAAAATTTTATTTTTACACTACTTTAAATTCAGAACCTAAACGTAAAAATGCGGGATTGTCAAATCCTTGGTCCAAATTTTGAATCACTTTTGCGGGATGGCCTTTTTTTAATTAAATTGAATTCTTTGAGTATTTATTTTAATATTTGAAAATGTGGGAACTCATAGACACTTTGCAAATTTCAAGTCAAACTGCATATTTCCAATGGGCAAAATTAATTAACTGGAATCAGATTTGAAGCATTCAAATCCATCAAAAATTTTCATTAAGTTTACTATGTTTTTTTTGAAATTGCGGGATTGTCAAATCCATGAAACAAATTTCAAATCACTTTTGAATGTCACTAGTAAACTCAGATATTAATTGCAGGAACTGGAATCCAAATTTAATGTACAGTAAGCACACTAGGAAACACCAACCCAAATCAAGAAGCTCCACTCTGGATAAAATCAAATGAAAAATTCAATCTCAACAACCATGTTTAGACATAAAAAGTGACTAAACTATAAAATCATCCAAAACTGGAAAGGATACAATATTATACACTTCAAATCACAGATATAGAAATTCTGTTACTATTCAGGGCTAAATCAAGAGAAAACAACTACTCACAACTAAATCAATAAATCCAAATAAATACAGATTTAATCTAAAATATATTTTTTATTTTATTTTTATGGGCTGTCAATCACATTCTCAACCTGCTCCTGCACCAGCCCGCGGGGCAGCCTGTCCACAAGGGCGTCCCAGAGGGTCCAAGGACAGACCCAGAACAGAAATTGAAGCAAGTCATGCCAATACACAGGCCTCCCAAGGTGTCAGCGCCAGCCAGACATCTCCTGCATCCCAGGATAGGAACAGTAGCCTTAATCCAAGACAGAAGCTGCTCTCAAGGCCTGCAACCAAAGTCTCATACACAAAGGTCATTGGGAATAATGAGGTTACATACACCCTCACCATGTACCCAGTTGTCACCTGGCCCTGCACTCTTGATCCAAGAGTTGCTACTTCCTGCCCCTGCGTCTTTGACACCTCCTATGAGCCATTGGCCACCACCAAAGAGCCATCTGTGCCTGTATTGTATGCCATCATTGACAGCACAAGCACAACCAAGCGTGATCCCATCTTCTACACAAAGGTCCCCATCCCCTGTGTTGAGCCTGCTAGCCAGGATGCCGTAGTACCTGCCAAGGGCCGGCATTGGTTGACAAATAGTGAGCGTGAAGCTCTCCTCAACTGCTTGAACAGGGGAATGACAGTTTGGGATATTGCGTCCCAATTTGGTGTCACAGCCAGATACATTGCCAACATCAACACCAAGTATGGCAACACTGGGCAAATTGCAAATCCACCAAGGCTAAGCGGCAGCCAAAACTCTTGCAGCCTGTGCATATTGACACAATAAAACAGTGGGTAGCCAAAGATTACCACCTGGACTCACTTGCTGTCCAATCAATGCTCACCACAGAGTTTGGGCTTTCTGTTTCCAAAACCCTTGTTTACAAAACAATGGTTGATTTGGGCTTCTCCTGGAAATTACTGGGAGTTTGGCCGTACAACAGAAACAATGAGAAGACCATCAAGGATTGACGCATTTATACCAAGACATATCTGGCACTAAAGAAGACCGGGAATGTCCAGTTCTTCTATATCAACAAATTGTTGTTTTCTTACTCACTCAGTTCTAGGCATGGTTGGGTTGAGAAGGGGTCCAAGGACGGCGTAGCCCATTGTGCAGCTGTCTGTTCCCAGACCTATTCAATGGTTGCACTTCTTGGTCCTTGCAGGTTAGATCAATATCAGATGATCAAGGGTTCCCACAATAGCAGGACCTTTCTCAATTTTCTCTGAGTTGTCAAGGAGTATCTATGGATCAACTACCACAGTACAACCAACATTGTTGTGCTGGATAATGTCGGGCTCCACAAAGTGGATCTGGTTGTGTCCAAGTTCCTGCCAATTGATAAAAATAGCCATTTGGCCAGCCACTGTATGGCTGACTGCCCAATGAGACTCTTCTTCCTCCCCTGTATTCTCCATTTCTGAACCCATTCAAGGAGGTTTTTGGTTGGATCAAGAATAAGATGAAACAAGGCCTCCCTCAGGATACCAAGGATCTATTCAATATTCTTGAGGTCATTCAATTTGCAATACCACCCAATGTGGTGGCAGCTTTTTACAAGCACTCAGAATCCTTCCTCCCCAAAGCCCTGGCCTCCAAGCCAATAATATAAATGGGCGCTCTGGGTTTTATTTGTTTTTATTTTTATTTATTTTGCTTTTAATAAGACTCAAAAATTATTATTTATAAATAATGATATGACATTTGTATGTATTAAAGACATAAGAATACATAGAAAAGGCAAGTAAAATTAATTATACTAGGTAAGAGGAATATATTTTTATTATAATGCACTGAATATTATATTGACTGTTGCGCTAACAAATAAATAAATTAAAAAAGATAGAAATATATTAATTTTATTTAAACAATTGTGAATCCTTGTCAGTACTTTGGCTTTGTTAAGCCACAAATTGGACCTTGCAGGTCATCATCTGATCCTTATTAAACCAGTGCCACTATAGCCACACAACACAACCACCAATGATTTTTATGTATCACTTACTAATTAGTACTTAAGATACAGGTCAAACATATTGAATATATTTATCAAATCATATTACAAGGGAAAGGTAATTTGAGTTCTAAACAATCACTTGTTTAGAATATAAGTGGAGCGGGCTGCATGATGCGGATAAATTCAATTTTTGTTGTTTGTATATGTAATAAATGAACCCGTACTCAACAAGCTAGTAAATAAAAACATTTTTAACTTATTTTTATTATTTGACATGATCACAACTTTAACTAATGTCTTGTAATATATTTATATATATTAACATTATAATTTACCTACTGTAAATTCAGAACCTGAACATAAAAATGCGAGATTGTCAAATCCTTTGTCCAAATTTTGAATCACTTTTGTGGGATGGCCTTTTTAAATTAAATTGAATTCTTTTGTATTTTTATTTGAATTTTTAAAAATGCGGGAACTCATAGACACTTTGCAAAGTTCAAGTTAAAATGCATATTTCCAATGGACAAAATGAATTAACTGGAATCAGATTTGAAGTGTTCAAATCCATCAACCATTTTCATTAAGTTTACTATATTTTTTGAAATTGCGGGATTGTCAAATCCAAGAAACAAATTTCAAATCACTTTTGAATGCCACTAGTAAGCTCAGATATTAATTGCAGGAACTGGAATCCAAATTGAATGTAAAGTAAAAAACTAGGACAAATCAACCCAAATCAAGAAGCTCCACTCTGGATAAAATCAAATGGAAAATACAATCTCAACAACCATGTTTAGACATGAAATTAAGTAAAATGTAAAATTGTCTAAACTGGAAATGATGCAATATTCTGAACTCTAAATCACTAATATAGCAACCATAAACCTATATAATAATTTATGAGCTACTCTCCTGATGATGCAGAATTTTTTTAAAAGTTTTTTGGCCTCCGGCGTAGCCAAGGGTCCAACAAAACTTCTTTTCAAAAAAGAAAGGAGAGAAAAGATAAACCATCAGTTTACTACATTATGTATTCATGTACTGCTATTAAGGATACTTGATTACAGTAGATTTCAGAAAATACTAATAATAAAATAGAATTATATATTACAATCTGTTTTTACCATGTTGCCTTTTCTTTGGTGTGTTGATAGTTCATTTGCTGTTGATAAGGTGTTTTCATTTGATTGGATGGTTTCACCTCCAGTTGCCTTGGCAATAGGAAATCAAGCTGCCTCCCTGAGACCAACTGTGGCTGCAGAGGCGGCTTGATTTCCTATTGCCAAGGCAACTGGAGGTAAAACCATCCAATCAAATGCAAACAACTTATCAACAGCAAATGAACTATCAACACACCAAGGAAAAGACAACATGGTAATAATAGATTGTAATATATAATTCTATTTTTTATTAGTATTTTTTAAAATCTACTGTAATCAAGCATCTAAATTTTAGCCGTCCTAAAATAGAATAGGGTGCTTTTTTAGAATACTTATGATTCCCAAAAGAATTAGCACAAATTGGCTCTAGATCCTTTATCATCCTTTTTGAGACACCCATAAATTATATTTATTTCAAATCCACCTCATTTTTGATTTGAAATTTGGTTCTTGGATTTGACAATCCCGCAATTTCAGATTTGTTAGTTTTACATGATGTCTATGATTTGTTTAAAATACAGGAAATCTCAATTTGTACATTAGAATCCTGAATTTCTGATTCATGTATCCTGCATTTGTTTGTTGTGTTTTATCTTTTGTTAGTTGAGTTATCTGCTCAAGAGATTCTAAATTTGCCAATTTAAACAAACCAAAAAAGTCAAATTAAATGGTTGCTTTTATTAAATATTTTAATTTTCACTCAGCTGAGTTGCCTGCAAAAGTAATTTGAAATTTGGACTACGGATTTGACAACTCCGTATTTTTACATTCAGG
>QTSX02006131.1:0-19740 GCA_014839935.2 Entomophthora muscae | reverse complement strand
TTGGAATACAATGTTAGGTATTTTGGGCTGTTGTATCTCTGTTGTTGTTGGAGTTATGTGTAGTAGTTTGTGGGCTTTGAGAGAGTTGTACTGTTTAATAGGCACAAGGACGTTGTTGTAGATGACAAGGCCTGTAGGGACGTCTTGTCCTTCTTTATAGTCTCTCCATCCAGTAGGGAGGACCATTTGTTGGGTCTTTTTCTTGGGAGGAATTTTTCCTTTGAGTTGGGTAGGTATGAATAACCTACCTGTGCTACCACTGTCGTGAATATACTTCTGGGAAGTATAATAAACAGGATAAAGGGGGAAATTAAGAAGAGAATGATACTTTATTGCATATGAGTATAAGAATATATATAATCATAGTAAGCCACATACCGTCCATGTACGTCATGAAGGTCATGGGGCTTATCTGAGTAATGTTCCTCTTAAGTCACAAGACTTATTCAAGTTGTGTTCTGCTTAGGATCTTGATTGTTTGATCCCTGTAATAGATGGTTGACTGATAGTAGTTCCACTAACTTATTAGTTGGTTGATGAGACATTTGGTGACTCATTTGGTGATATACACATGGCGTTAATTCCCCAAGAAGATTAATCAAATATGTTGCAACAATATTATAGAGCAGAAGAAACCGGATAGTTTAAGATTTGGAAGCCAAAAAATCTTAGAGGAAACAGAGACTGAAACAAGGAACTATAAATGGGAGATCAATCTGAAGCATTTCAAGGACTCATAACAGTGGATTATAAAGGCCACAAAGACTGGATCAAGTTTAATAACAAGGCCAATAAGACTATACAAAAAGCTGGAGTCTAAGATAAAGGTGCAGGAGCCCAGGATGAGGAGCAGAAAGCCAAGTAGAGTGCAGGAGTCCAAGACTAAGTTGTATGAGCCCAAGACCAAGTACAAGGATTCCAATAAATTGTTGGAGGAATCCAAGCATTTGCAAACACATATTGTTTTGCAGAACCCCTGGGCCATATACCAGAAGATTTCTAATGGAATCTTCCTTCTGAAATTGAATATAAGCCCATTTTGACCCCTGCCCAAATTCCCAAGTAGTACAGATAAGCTCTATGAGTGAATTGCCCCATATCTTTTACCCTAGCCAAGGGGAGGAGTAAATCTATTTTCAGAGTTGTAGAAAGTTTGCTACTAGTAAGACTTCCCAAGAAGAGTGGTAGAGGTTAACTAGACACTTTGAAATGACAGATAGAGGAATGGAATTCATTGGGAATGAGTTTACTAGGTTTTTGAAAGATTGGTACAGGCCCACAGAGGGTCTAGCACCAGCTAAAGTACAGGTACATGATGGGGATACCCGCCTAGTTATAGGAAAAGTTTTAGAAGAGCTTGCAGTAATGCAGGCCAAGTATAACTTCTAGCTAGCTACCTCCCTCTACTAGAAAATGAAAACTCCTTCCAGCTGGTCCCTGGCTTCAACCCAGGACACACTATAGGGACTGTTTAACAGGAACCCCACAACATCCATTTGCCCAAGTACATTCCAAAATCCTCTGCAAGTATCAACTCCCTTTATTCAATCTTAAGGAGAGAGATGCTGGAAATTGCACCATTAATGCTATTTTGATATGACCTTTGACTTGTGATATGTTCAAAGATTTGATTGGTTTTGCCTTCAAGTTTGGGAATTCCCTACCTTCCTTAAATGGGTTAACATCAATTTCCACCCATTCCAGAATACCATACCTGCCCTTGACTGATCCTGGTATGATTTCAACCCAATATGATCCCCTCTGCCACTCTGTCTACCTATTGAGTGATTATTGACCCTTGTCTACTATTTAAGTAAAATCAATTATCCTAAAAAAGACAATTTTATCCATATTTTTGTTGGCTTTTGTATTCTTCAAGTATTTTCCTTCCTTTTTGCCAAAAGGACTTTTACATCTTATTTTCCAGGAAATTAAGGGGCTGTGCCCTTAATTTTCCCCTGAAGGCTAACCCAAGTCTAGCTTCTAACCTCAAATCTTTTGTTATAAAGATTTCCTGCTATGTCCTCCTGGATGTTGTCCCAAGGAGCCAAACAAAACAGCATGTGCTTCAATTAATCTGATTGGCTGTTTGTTTTGCATTGTGTGCCATTGCTGCTGTGACAAGTTGATGGTGAAATACTGCTCAATCAGATGCTGGGTTAGCACTAGTCCACAAAATATTTGCCACAGAAGCAATGGTGCACAATGGCAAAACAACCAGCCAATAATATCAATTAGTGCACATGCATCAAAGAGTTATTGAATGACCCTTTATGTCACAACAATCACTTTCTAACTTGGCTTCTGATTGGCTTAAAGTTTATCATTAAGGTTTTGAATTTGGATCAGCAACAACTTTATCTAAACACAATAACCTATAATTTTCTAATTTAAATCTAGCTGATCACAGAATTTGCTGATAATAATTTCACAAGGGGCTGTATTTATTGCTAAAAATAACTGTGTTCTGGATCTAGATACAGACATAGTAAACATATGATTTTATAGAAATGAGCTGGACATAAGGAATAAATCCAAAATTAAACAAAGAGAAAATAAAAGCATTGAAATTCAAGAAAAAGATAATATAAAAGGAAAATGTTTGGCAACATGGAGTTTATTTTGGGATGGAGAAGAGTGATGCCTAGTAGGCAGAATATTGCAGGAAGGAAGACATTGAGGTGGTGCTGGCCTGTGAGATCTTGGATTTGGTGGGTGGGCCTTGCAGTTGGGGGTGGCAGGGGTAGAGGCAGGAGGATTGTGTGTGATGGCTTCCATGTAATGCCTGTTATATTCCTTGTCCATCATTGGCTGGATTGGTTATTAGACAGCTGTGGCACAGAGTGGGAGGCGTTTATCCTTGTGTGATTGGTTGCCCATGTTCACGTGAAAAACCATCTGCACAAACAAATTAGCCACCATCTGTTGACCAAAGAGAGAATCATGGTCAAGGACCCCAAGATAGAGATTGTTGAAAGCTTGTGGACAGCGCTCCCAGACTGTGTCTCCAATATTAAAAAAACACAGCATCAGCCAGATAAATTTCAGTGTTGCTGGCTGGGTACACCAAGGCCTGGTGCCCATGTCCTTGTATTTATTGGAGAGCAGTGGAGCTACCCTTCATTTGGTGGTTCAAGAAAACCCAGTAGATGGAATTTGAGTTATCCCAGGAGTTGAGTATTCCACCAAGGATATGTCTGTACTTGTAACCATTGGTGTAATCAGGGTTTGTCTAATAATAGACAAACCCCTTGGCCAAAATAGCAAGGAATGCACCAATGAACGCCCCCCTCTTGACCTTCTTCCTTCCATTCTTAGTGCTGGCTTTTCCTTTCTCACCAAACTTGTCAAAAACAATGGACAATTTGTAATAGTAGATAAACATGATGTCATCTGATAAACTTAATAAAGCATTGGACAAGAGTGGACTCAATGGCAGGATTGTATGAGGAATTCTCACTGCCATCCCATTGGTTGCCACCAAAATTGGTCAACACCCTGATTGAAGCCACTCTTCTGTGCATCCAGTGTCAGGATCATCAATTATGATGATCCCAACACCATCTTCCTGAAAATCCTGCTTTGTTGGCTTTTTGGGTTCAAAACACTTGGAAGTTGTTGCCAAATTTTAACTGAACAATTGGATTTAAATGGTGAAATATCAAACAAACAGTCAACAATTGAATTGGATAGTAGAATAGTAATTGATTCAAGTCCAAAACTTGAACCCAGAACCTTCCCTGTGGACCTTGAGCGCGCAAAATCAAGTTCAAGAGCAACTGTAAAATTGGAAAGAGAGATAAAAGACTTGTAAAATCAGCAAATCAGCAAATCAGATGTTGCAGTTGATCCTAGTGACATATGCAACCGCTTATACCAGATAGTAAGCTCTGTAAACTATTAATTTAAGTTCAGATTCACTTAAGAAAACTTAACTAATAATTAAGTTACAGTTTGATAACCAGATATGATTATTTGATGACTTGCATGAATTATAATGTAAAAACAGTTAAGACTTTTTGTGATTGAGAACCAAAACTACTCTTGTTTGTTTGGGTTATTCTGCTGTGTAACTGTTGAAATTTTCCTCTCAATTTACATTTCCTCACTTCTATGTAAACCTTTGAGCTTTGTGATCAGCAAATGCTCAATAATTAAAGAGTTTATTGTCAAAACAGCAGGCTCAACCCGCCAGCAAGGTTCCAAGCAAACAGGTTTGTGACCTGCAATCTGATTACCTGGCCACTCAAAGCCAGACTAGGAAGTCAACTCAAATTACCAAATCTAACAACATAAACAAATGACAATCTCTTATGGTGGATACCTTGTTTTGGCGCTTGACTCATTACCAGGATCAAGTCACCCCCTTCATCATCCAACTGTGTGATCAACATAATCATGTTCCTGTTATCCTTGATTCACAATAACTATATAATTCCTATCTTGCAATAAATAATATTATCTAGTTTCTAAATATTTTTCCCTTGTAACTCTGCTAAAACAGCACAGTTACAACATTGGTAGCAGAAGTAGATTGTCCATCCTACCTTATCTTGTAAAATTCTGCCTGTTTCCTGTACTTGCCGCAGCCAAAAAATCCTTGACAGAATTATTTCTGGCCTCCTGCTGGACTGAACCCTGTACACCCCTGGTACCAAGATACCTGATGGCTTTGTCCTGTACCAGAACACAGTAATTCCACTACCTTCCTTCAATGCCATGTCTGCACAAGGGTTCTTCCAGGCTCCCTCTTCTATTCCACAACCAACCAACAAAAACACCATGACTGCCTACATAGATCAAAGAATGTGAAGCGCTGCCTTGGAACCTTTTGCTGGGGCCAACAACAACAATGCTGCCGCATGGATCCAGTCCACCCAGAGCAAACTGGCCCAAATGGAATGCCCACATCAATTTTAGATTGCAGAAATCTCCATGTGCCTGACCCACAACACTGGCACCTGGTGTGACAAGTGGCACAAAGAAAACACAACAAGAACTGGGATACCTTCAAGCAAGACTTCTTAGCAAGGTTTGTGCTTAAGGACACAGCGCATATGATCATAAGACAAGTAAAGAACCTAACCCAGACAGGCACTGTGAAGGAGCTCATCTGCGTCTACAAGGAACTCTAACTTTTTGCACCATCTGACATGGCCTTTGACACCCCAGCTACACACCTCATGTACTATGACGCCCTTAAGTCACATGTAATGAGACATGTAAACCTGGACCAAGTGACTAACCTACAAAGCCAGTACCGCAAAGCGGTGAAAGCAGAACAAACATCCAACATCCTCCATAAGGCACAAACTGGAAAACAAGAGAGACCCAAGGATTCTCACACAGGCAGGTGTTTCACTTGACCACCCCCTGGGAACAGGAACAACACCAACCATAAATCCACATGTTCAAATGGACATGGAAGTGGGAACAATGTCCAGTCAAATTGTACCCATTTCTGTATCAATGCCACACAAGACAACCAAAACAATGGAAAAGCCCGGGGAGAGCATTAAGCAAGCTAAGCTCTCCCTGCACAACTCCTCACTTGCCCAATGATGAGTACTAACCCAAGGACGTGGACTAGTGTCCAATGATCCAAGTGCCCTCAGAGAACCCGTTGCTTAACACCATTACCAGACACACCAATAAACCAATGTCTTAACCTTTCTGCTTTTGCAGTTACACAGGCTCTGCACTCCTGGACTTGGGTGCGGACTCAACCCTAGTCAACAGCAGCTTTGAGGACAGGTTCAAGCTAATCACTAATCCTTTGCGGATTAATAATGTGGTTTTAGCTGATGAACATCACATTTCCGTGACAAAGGAAGCCGCCCCCTTCTCCGGCATGATTGAGAACCTACACTCCACCATTCAAGGCCCCGTCATTGACTTCTCAAAGTTTGACATTGTACTGGGTTTGGATTGATTACAAAAAACAATCCTCGTGTAGACTGGACAACCTCAGTGTTGACCATTAAGCATGAAGGTGTCAATCACCAGATCTACCCTGACTCAGTGGACCAACTCCTATGTGGCCATGTCTTTGTGCGCATCACAGAGACCCTGGACAAAAAGGAAAACCTGAAGGCAATTGACTGGGACTCCTTCAAGTACAAGATCATACACTTCAAGGATCACCAGGATACCTCCACACCTCAGGATTGCAAAATTGTGGCCCGCCATCCAGAAATCTTCAAAGAAGCTCTACCCGGGTTGCCTCCAGAGAAACACATTCAACACTCCATCCAACTCAAAGGAGCTGTACCCAAAGTGCGTCCTATCTAAAGGTTGACCCCAAACAAAGACAACGCCTTACACACCTATCTCAAGGAAGCATTGGAGAAAGGACTTATCTGCCCCTCACAATACCCCTTTGGGGCCGCCATATTCTTTGTGGCCAAGAAGGACAGTACCTTACGTCTGGTCACAGACTACTGAGCCCTAAACAAAGTTACCATCAATAATTGTTATCCACTACCACTGATTGACAATCTCTTTGACGCCTTGGGAGAAGCCACAGACTTCTCCAATATTGATCTGACTGCAGGTTACAAGCAGATTTGCATTAAGGAGTAAGACATCCCCAAAACAGACTTCTGCACTAAATACAGCTCATACTAATGTGTGGTACTCAACTTTGGCATGACAAACGCCCCTTCCACCTTTGTGACCTTCATGAACAAAGTGTTTGCTCCACAAATAGGCAAGCATGCCTTAGTCTACCTAGACAACATAATTGTCTACAGCCCCTTGGTGGAACAGCACTACAAAGACCTTGAGGAAGTCTTTGCAACCTTGGCACAACACAAGCTGAAGGCCAAGCCCTCCAAGTTCCAGCTCTTCTGTGAGCAACCACCCTTCTTGGAACACAGTCTCAAAAGACGGCATCAAATCCGACAGTCAAAAGATACAAGCCATCTGCAAAATGCCACCTCCCAAGTACAAATCAGAACTCCACACTTTCTTGGGAATGGTAGCCTATTTATGACGCTTCATACCCAACTGTGGCGTCTTGGCTGCCCCCTTGTCTGCCATAACTGGCGCCAAATCTAAGTTTGTGTGGACCCCCCAACATGACCTGTGTTTTAGACATCTCAAGAAAAAGCTCACAATGGCTCCTATCCTGCAATATACCAAACATAATGGGAGTACCAAATGGAAACTGACGCCTCAGACTCATCCATTGGGGTAGTACTACAAATCAAAAATAATGATGGTGACTTCCTTACCGTAGCTTATGAATCACAAAAGTTGACAGATGGCAAGTGTCAATACCCTATCCACAACAAGGAACTGCTGGCCATTGTACACTGTCTAGTCAAATAGTGTTGTTACCTAGAGTGGCAGGAAGAATTCACAGCATTATCCAACCACAAGTTGCTCATATATTTCAAAACTCAAGCAAATATATCTTGCCACCAAGCCTTCTGGATGGAGCTCTTGGAGAGATTCAATATGCTCATACAGTACAAACCTGGTCCCAAGCTTGCCATGGCAGACGCCCTCTTACACCTATATATCCGTGTCACAAGAGGAGAAAATGGGCTTGACCCAGACTGGCCTTTCTTGGTACTACAAACAAAGGACAAGAGCTTCCCCCTGGTACAACCAACATAACAAAGGAAACAGTCATCAAAAACAAACACCTATTTGCTGACGTGTACAGGACCCTGCACAGAAAAATGTCTGATGGTACTACCATCCCTTATATCCCCATGCACAAGCAAGTAGACACCATCCTACAATATCACAGAGACCTCGGACACACCAAGAGTCAAAACCTAATGAGTTCCTCAAACACAAGGCCTGGTGGCCAACCCTATATTGTGACGTTCAGGAAGTCCTAGATCAATGTGAGGTATATGAGAAATTTACCAAAAGCAAAGCCCCTCCAAAGTCAGTACTACCTATCTGCACACAACTACCCTTCAAGGTGTGGGCCCTCAACCTTGTTGGGCCCATGCCAGGGAAATATAACAATAAGAAATACATCATCACTGCCATTGACTTTTCTACAAGGTGGCCAGTAGCCCAAGCAGTAAAGGCGCATACTGGCAATGACGTGCAACAATTCATTGGAAAAGAGATAATCAGCAAGTTTGAAAAGCCAGAACTCCTGATAACCAATGGAGGGAAATAATTGACCTCTGAAAACACCAATGTATACCTTGCTAAATACGGGGTCAAACACTGTGACAACACCATACCACCTGCAGGCCAATGAACATGTAGAGCGGCTAAATGACAGCCTCATGCAAGCCTTGGCCAAGCTCACTGCTAGGAGACCTGAAGACTGGTATAAGCAGCTATTGACTGCACTACTTGTGTGCCAAACCCAAGTGAACAGATCCACCAGAAAGAGCCCTTTTGAGTTGGTATATGGTACACAGCCAAATATCATTCAAGCATTGACAGGACCCAAACTGGAAATTACAAGTGATTCCCCATGTTTGGACCCTCAAGTTATAGAGGCCAACAGCAAGCAAACAGAAAAGGAAAACAAACATCTACAAAAAACTTTTGTCCTCATCCAAGATAGACATGAAGTTGGGGACAAAGTTTGGGTCATGAACGTTGATAAAATTAAACTACAACTTGAGAAAGTAGGACCAGCAATCATCCTAAAGGTAAACAAAAATAACACTTACCTTGTGCAAGGACTTGGGAAGCGCAAACAAGACAAAATCCTCCACTACAATTGCCTGAGACCTTGCAAAGCAAGACAAAAACAATGTGAAACTGCCCTGCCTGCCACAGAACAACAATTAGTCCAGTACAGCGTCCGGGCTCCTGACAACCTACCCCCAGAGGAGGCTAATCTTCATTTGGGGGGATGTCAAAACATCAGGCTCAACCCGCCAGCAAGCTTCTGAGCAAGTGGGTTTGTGATCCGCAATCCAATTACCCGGCCACTCAAAGCCAGACTAGGAAGTCAACTCAAATTGCCAAATCCAACAACACAAACAAATGACAATCCCTTATGGTGGATACCTTGTTTTGGCGCTTGACTCATTATCAGGATCAAGCCACTCTCTTCACCATCCAACTGTGTGATCAACATAATCATGTTCCTGTTATCCTTGATTCACAATAACTATATAATCCCTATCTTGCAATAAATAATATTATCTAGTTTCTAAATATTTTTCCCTTGTAACTCTGCTAAAACAGCACAGTTACAACATCATTCCCAACTTAAATATCTTTATTAATTTTAAGACTTTTAGCATTTCTCATGAACCCGCCTAATCTTTCCCATTTTGGGGAATCAGGCTTAATGGGTTATTCTAATCTTGGTTTGTACTGTAGTACATTCAACTGTCCAGTGTAAGAGTTAAATGGCGTGCTGCGCTGTTCAGGGAAAAATGATGAGGATAAAATAAACAAATCATTAACTGCTTGAGCAGCACTAAACCAAATTGGGTGGAGGGACTCATTAATTTTGCGCCAAGGGCAGTGTAACAGAAAACAGCAATTGAGATAAAAATGAGAAAGAGCATTTTCAAAGGGAAGTCAGATGTTGGAGATGCAGAAGCAGAGTACAGTGCAGGCCAGGGCAAGGCCAACAAATCCATAGCAGCCTTGAAGATAAGGAGTGTTAGTCTGTCAAAGATAGAGGTAAACAGCCCCAGATGATCCCACATTTTTAAAAGCTTTCTTTTATTGGAATGTAATTTAGCTATCTAGAAACAAGTTTCTAGAGGGGAAGGGGGAAGCTTTAAGAAAGTTTAGGAAGGGAGAGGGGGGATTTTGTGGCATCTGATTGGCTGACAAGAATATTTTCAGCAGTTGGAGGTCCTGCATTGGAATTTGAGTCAATGGCATTATAATTTAAAAAAAATGGGCAACCACCAGGTTGAGCGCTGCCATCCCCAAATAGTTTATAATGTGTAATTTTCTTGTCATAATTATTAGGGGGAAATAAGGCAGGTCCAGATTTTCCAGGGCTATTTGGGCAACCCCAGCTTTGACCCATTTTTTTTTCTATGACAGCATTTAAGTTGTCTATTTCTTTTAAGGGTTTGGCTGTGGTTCTACTGCTGGTTTCTGGTTTTACAAGGGCGCACTATCCCTTCCACTTGATTTTCTACTGTAACAACCATGTTCTGGTACAGTAAAAAGCCATCAGGTATTTTGGCACCTGGTGTGTACAGTGTCCAGTCTAGCGGGAGGCCAGACATGATTCTATTAAGGATTTGTTGGCTGCAGCAAGTACAGGCAACAGGCAGAATTTTTGGGAAATAAAGTAGGATGGGAAAACCTAATTCTGCTACCAATGTCTTAACTGTGCTGTTCTAGCAGAGTTACAAGGGGGAAATATTTGGAAACTAGATGATATTCTTTATTGAGAGATAGGTATTATATAGTCATTGTGAATCATGGATGACAGGAACATGATAGTGTTGATCACACTGTGGGATGGTGAAGGGGGTGGCTTGATCCTGATAATGAGTCAAGTGCTAAAACAAGGTATCTACCATGGGGGCTCAGCTTTTGTTCATATTGTTGTTTTTGGAAATTTGAGTTGACTTCCTAACTTGAATTTGGGTGACTGGATAATCAGATTGCAGGTCACAAACCTGCTTACTTGGAACCTTACTGGCGGGTCAAGCCTGCTGTTTTGACACCCCCTGACTGAAGGTTGGCTTTCTCTGGGGGTATGTTGTCAGGGAGGTTTTCAGGAGCCCAGGCGTCATACTGGACTAATTGTTGTTCTGTGGCAGGCAGGGCAGTTTCACATTGTTTTTGTCTTGCTTTGCAAGGTCTCAGGCAATTGTGGTGGAGGATTTTGTCTTGTTTGCGCTTCCCAAGTCCTTGCACGAGGTAAGTGTTATTTTTGTTTACCTTTAGGATGATTGCTGGTCCTACTTTCTCAAGTTGTAGTTTAATTTTATCAACGTTCATGACCCAAACTTTGTCCCCAACTTCATGTCTATCTTGGATGAGGACAAAAGTTTTTTGTAGATGTTTGTTTTCCTTTTCTGTTTGCTTGCTGTTGGCCTCTATAACTTGAGGGTCCAAACATGGGGGATCACTTGTAATTTCCAGTCTGGGTCCTGTTAATGCTTGAATGATATTTGGCTGTGTACCATATACCAACTCAAAAGGGCTCTTTTTGGTGGATCTGTTCACTTGGGTTTGGCACACAAGTAGTGTAGTCAATAGCTACTTATACCAGACTTCAGGTCTCCTGGCAGTGAGCTTGGCCAAGGCTTGCATGAGGCTGCCATTTAGCCTCTCTACATGTCCATTGGCCTGTGGGTGGTATGGTGTTGTCACAGTATGTTTGCCCCCATTTTTAGAAAGGTATATGTTGGTTTTTTCATAGGTCAATTCTTTCCCTCCATCAGTTATCAAGAGTTCCGGCTTTCAAAACTTGCTGATTATATCTCTTCCTATGAATTGTTGTCGTCATTACCAGTGTGTGCCTTTACTGCTTGGGCTACTGGCCACCTTGTAGCAAAGTCAATGGTGGTGATGATGTATTTTTATCATTTTGTTTCCCCAGCATGGGGCCAACAATTTCAAGGGCCCACACCTTGAAAGGCAGTTGTGTGCAGATGAGTAGTACTGATTTTGGAGGGGCTTTGCTTTTAGCAAAGTTATTGCATACTTCACATTGGTCTAGGACTTCTTGAACATCACAATACAGGGTCAGCCACTAGGCCTTGTGTTTAAGGAACTCATATAGGTTGCAGCTCTTGGTGTGTTCTAGGTCTCTATGATATTATAGGGTGGTATCCACTTGCTGGTGTGTGGGGATGTAAGGGATGTTGTCCTGTCAGACATTTTTCTGTGCAAGGTTCCATACATGTTGGCAAATAGGTGTTTGTTTTTGATGACTGTTTCCTTTGTTATGTTGGTTGTACCAGGGGGGAAGCTCTTGTCCTTTGTTTGTAGTACCAAGAAAGGCCAGTCTGGGTCAAGCCCATTTTCTCCTCTTGTGACACGGATATATAGGTGTAAGAGGGCGTCTGCCATGGCAAGCTTGGGACCAGGTTTGTACTGTATGAGCATATTGAATCTCTCCAAGAGCTCCATCCAGAAGGCTTGGTGGCAAGATAGATTTGCTTGAGTTTTGAAATATATGGGCAACTTGTGGTTGGATAATGCTGTGAATTCTTCCTGCCACTCTAGGTAACAACACTATTTGACTAGACAGTGTACAATGGCCAGCAGGTCCTTGTTGTGGATAGGGTATTGACACTTGCCATCTGTCAACTTTTGTGATTCATAAGCTACGGTAAGGAAGTCACCATCATTATTTTTGATTTGTAGTACTACCCCAATGGATGCGTCTGAGGCGTCAGTTTCCATTTGGTACTCCTGTCATGTTTGGTATATTGCAGGATAGGAGCCATTGTGAGCTTCTCTTTGAGATGTCTAAAACAGAGGTCATGTTGGGGAGTCCACACAAACTTGTATTTGGCGCCAGTTATGGCGGATAAGGGGGCAGTTAAAACGCCACAGTCAGGTATGAAGCGGTGTACATAGGCCACCATCCCCAAGAAGGTGCAGAGTTCCACCTTATCCTTGGGTGGCGGCATCTTGCAGATAGCCTTATCTTTTGACTGTTGGGTTTGATGCCGTCTCTTGAGGCTGTGTCCCAGGAAAGGCAGTTGCTCATAGAAGAGCTGGAACTTGGAGGGCTTGGCCTTCAGCTTGTGTTGTGCCAAGGTTGCAAAGACTTCCTCCAGGTCTTTGTGGTGCTTCTCTACTGAGAGACTATAGACAATGATGTCGTCTAGGTATATTAAGGCATGCTTGCTTATGTGTGGAGCAAAGATTTTGTTCATGAAGGTCACAAAGGTGGAAGGGGCATTTCTCATGCCAAAGTTGAGCACCACACATTTTTATGAGCCATATTTTGTGTGAAAGGCTGCTTTGGGAATGTCTTCCTCCTTAATACGGATCTGATTGTAGCCTACAGTTAGGTCAATCTTGGAGAAGACTGTGGCTCCACCCAAGGCGTCAAAGAGATTGTCAATCAGTGGTAGTGGATAACAATTCTTGATGGTAACTTTTTTTAGGGCTCAGTAGTCTGTGACCAGACGTAAGGTACTGTCCTTCTTGGCCACAAAGAATATGGCGGCCCCAAAGGGGTATTGTGAGGGGCAGATAAGTCCTTTCTCCAATGCTTCCTTGAGATAGGTGTGTAAGGCGTTGTCTTTGTTTGGGGTCAGCCTGTAGATAGGACGTTCTTTGGGCACAGCTCCTTTGAGCTGGATGGAATGTTGAATGCTTTTCTCTGGAGGCAACCTGGGTAGAGCTTCCTTGAAGATTTCCTGATGGTGGGCCACAATTTTGCAATCCTGAGGTGTGGAGGTATCCTGGTGATCTTTGAAATGTATGATCTTGTACTGGCAGGATTCCCAGTCAATCTCCTTCAGGTTTTCCTTTTTGTCCAGGGTCTCTGTGATGCGCACAAAGACATGGTCACATAGGAGTTGGTCCACTGAGTCAGGGTAGATCTGGTGATTGACACCTTCACGCTTGATGGTCAACACTGAGGTTGCCCAGTCCATGTGAGGGTTGTTCTTTTGTAACCAATCCAAACCCAGTACAATGTCAAACTTTGGGAAGTCAATGACGGGGCCTTGAATGGTGGAGTGTAGGTTCTCAACCATGCTGGAGAAGGGGGCGGCTTCCTTTGACATGGAAATGTGATGTTCATCAGCTAAAACCACATTATTAATCTGCAAAGGATTAGTGATTAGCTTGAACCTGTCCACAAAGCTGCTGTTGACTAGGGTTCAGTCCGCGCCCAAGTCCAGGAGTGTGGAGCCTGTGTAACTGCAAAAGCAGAAAGGGTAAGACATTGGTTTATTGGGGTGTCTGGCAATGGTGTTAAGCACCAGGTTCTCTGAGGGCACTTGGATCATTAGACACTAGTCCACGTCCTTGGGTTAGTACTCATCATTGGGCAAGTCAGTAGTTGTTCAGGGAGAGCTTAGCTTGCTTAATGCTCTCCCCGGGCTTTTCCATTGTTTTGGTTGTCTTGTGTGGCAGTGATACAGAAATGGGTAAAATTTGACTGGCCATTGCTTCCACTTCCATGTCCGTTTGAACCTGTGGGTTTATTGTTGTTGTTGTTCCCAGGGGGTAGTCAAGTGAAACACCTGCCTGTGTGAGAATCCTTGGGTCTTTCTTGTTTTCCAGTTTGCGCCTTATGGAGAGTGTTGGATGTTTGTTCCGCTTTCTCTGCCTTGCAATACAGACTCTGTAGGTTAGTCACCTGGTCCAGATTCATGTGCCTCATTACATGCAATTTGAGGGTGTCATAGTACATGAGGTGTGTGGCTGGAGTGTCAAATACCATGTCAGAGGGTGCACGTAGTTGGAGCTCTTCATAGGCGCAGATGAGTTCCTTCACGGTGCCCATCTGGGTTAAGTTCTTTACTTGTGTATGATCATGAGCGCAGTGTCCTTAAGCACAAACCTTGCCAATAAGTCTTGTTTGAAGATATCCCATTCCTTCTTGGTGTGTTCCTCATGCCACTTGTTGCACCAGGTGCCAGCGTCATGGGTCAGTCAGATGGAGATTTCTGAAATCCAAAATTGCTGTGGGCATTTCATCTGGGCCAGTTTTCTCTGAGCGGACTGAATCCATGCGGCAGCGTTGTTGTTGTTGGCTCTGGCAAAAGGTTCCAAGGCAGCGCTTTGTAGTCTTTGGGCTACGTAGGCGGGCATGGTGTTTTTGTCAGTTGGTCACGGGATGGTGTCGGCCGTCTGGAAAACCCCTTGTGCAGACATGGCGTTGAAGGCGGGTAGTGGGATCACTGTGTTCTGTTACAGGATAAAACCATCAGGTATCTCGGTGCCAGGGGTGTACAGAGTCCAGTCCAGCAAGAGGCCAGACATGATTCTGGCAAGGATTTGTTGGCCGCAGCAAGTACAGGAAAAAGGGAGAATTTTACAAGATAAGGTAGGATGGACAACCTACTTCTGCTACCAATGTTGTAACTGTGATGTTCTAGCAGAGTTACAAGGGGAAATTTTTAGAAACTAGATAATATTATTTATTGGGAGATAATGATCATATAGCTGGTGTGAATCATGGGTAACAGGAACATGATAGTGTTGATCACACGGTTGGATGGTGAAGGGGGTGACTTGATCCTGGTAATGAGTCAAGCGCCAAAACAAGGTATTCATCATAGGGGATCAGCATTTGTTCATGTTGTTGGATTTGGCAATTTGAGTTGACTTCTTAGTCTGGCTTCAAGTGACCAGGTAATTGGATTGCAGGTCTCAAACCTGCTTACTTGGAACCTTGCTGGAGGGTTGAGCCTGCTGTTTTGACAAATATCAACCTGAGGATTATCTTCTATATAATAGTGACCCAAACTGGTAAGGAACCAATTATCTGCTATGTAATTTTAATGCAAACTTGGTATTTCATAGTCTTTTGCACATCTTTTTTTGATATATGCATATACACCTTTCAGGCTGAGTGGGGCTGAGTTGATATAACATCCAATGGGAAGGAGGGGGAGATATACAATTGATGATCTGTTGATTACACACCATATAATCAGTGATAATTACTATATTGGCTGACAATTATACACTGCATAATAGCTATACCAATTATAATAAACCAGTGATTACACAGTGTATAATTACTACACTTAATAGAATGATTATCTAGTGATAATATGGTGTGTAACTGATAAGATCTGTGTGCAATGATTAGCCTGATCATTTGTGGTCAATCAGCCTAATCCCACAAAAATAAAGGTTGCTTCTCTAAAGCCACCCCCTGAAAGCTGCACAGCTCCATAATTCTGAAGAGCTGCTTTTTTGCAACAAGGGATTTACCATTCCCTGGCTGCTGCTTTGAGCCGCACAGGTAGGGCTGCGTCAGATTTTGGATGGGTGGCTCCTTTTTAGAAAAGAAGCCACCCATCTGGAATCCAGAAACAATTTTGAGAGAATCTTCTTGGGGAAGATTCTCTTGAAATTGTTTTATTTAAGAGCAAATCTGGAAGTTGAACTTCTAGATTTTTTTTTAATAAAAATTATATATTTTTATCATCTTGTTTAAAAAAGTTAAACATTTGAATTCAAATTTTACTTTTTAATCAAAAAATATTTTTTAAAATTAAATATTTATTAAATTATTGGCCTGTCCAGAAAACAGAAAGCCATCTAAGGCCTTCTTTTTTAGGAAGTTTCAGATTCCTCCAACATAGGGGAATCTGAAAGACATAGATGGGGAAGAGCGAACGGGGTGATTATGGCATTTGCCATAATCATCCCTTTCTGGGCCGACGCAGCTCTATGCACAGGCCAATTTTAGCTGTGTGGCTCTCACTGCTATTTGAAATAACAGTGGCAATTTTTTGCCAAGTGCCGCAAAAATCCCCCCAGGAATTGCCTGCCTGGATCTTCTAATAGAAGAGTGGTGCAGTTCCCAGGTGTTGATTGCAGCAAGCATCCCTAGCCCTAACTAATCAGGATTTCCTGACAGCCATGCTGTACATGGACAGCATGAGTCTTCCCATGGTACTATATAATATCCTATATTATCAAATAATGTATCATTATCTTCTTAATTCCCCCTTTATCTTGTTTTATATACTTCAGGAAGTATATTTTCAACAATGTGGATAAAATTAAACTGTTACCGTAATCTTTTTTAAATTATATACTTGGCTAAACCGAGTCATCCTGGAGTGCCATAGGAATCATGTCACGAGAAGTAGTTTATATAGTGGGCAAAGGATAGAATGTTTTCTTCTGAAAAAGGTATCCACAATTGGGGTGTTGCTGTGCTTTTGAATAGATGGCTTGGTAGCTTCCTTATCTTTAACATTTCGGGTTAAGAACTTTAGGGGGATTATATTGAGGTTATGGATGTGGGGTAGAAAGTTTGGTCTTGTTTCTTATATTCATTATGAGTTGCAATTATTATTTGGTATAGTAGATGGTTGTATATTTTTGATGGGTGGCTAAAGAGAAAGGGTAGCCATGGAACTTGGCTAATGTCAATTTAAGTATGTTTGATAATAAAGATTAGTTTTATTGTTTGATGTAAAGTATTCCTGTTGAATTTTACGGTTCGGTTCAGCCAGTAGACAAACCCGATCCGGAAATGGCTTTGGGCGAGGATTGATCTGCCAAATAGGAGTGTTGTATGGGATGAGTTGATAAGGAATTGATCCCGACTATGAACCAAGCCTAGTTTTGTTTAGAGTTTATTCATGCGAATGTTCAAAGGAGTTTCATGTTTAAAGAATATAGCGACTTTGAAAAAGGATGAAGTAGATTTCTTGGAAATTAATATTTATTTTAGAACATACAGGAGAGGTTGACTATATGTTGAGGGACATGTTATTGACAGAGTCAGGGTGGACTCTCATCTCGGAGAGCTTAAAGCGACGGATTTCCTTGTTGAGCTTCTCGATTTGCTTGAGGGTAAAGTCAGGGTTGTCGACAGCTTCCCGCGGGTAGTGGTCTGAGTTGTAGGTCTCATAGACAACGACGGTCTCGCTGAATCGGAATACTTTGCTGGTGGAGGGGGATTCAGAAATAACCGAGGCGTTCTCAAACGAGATCTGAGGTCGTCTGCGCAGCCACCTCGCAGAGGTGGCAGTTGAGTGGATGGATAAAGAAGGGGAGGGTTCTGATTCAGTGGGGGATAGGTCCATGGTGGGGGTGGAGACGCTGCGGCGGATGCAGCTTTTAAGGGCAGGCTTCTCTGGCGGTACTTGGGAGGTTTGGTATGAATAGATGGGCAGAGATTCGTGGCTGGAGTCAAAGCTAGACTCGGAGTCAGCATAGTCACTAAATACGCTCTCCTCTAGGCGGACAATAGTAGGGGGACTGAAATCAACATCGAATCCGTTTTCTTCGGTGGTTGGAAGAACAAAGGACTTCAGTTTGCTCTTGAAAGAGCTCCACGACTTCTCACTAAGCAGCTTAAGCTTCGATGCCATGACATGAATTCTGCTCCCCTCGCCTCTTTATACTTCTACTGTCAGCGCGACTATCCAAATTCAAGACGGCCCATCTCCACTAGATCAAACTGCCGATTGGTCAAAAAATAAATAGACAGCCAATCAAAATTTTCACTCCAAAGCTCGAAACATGGTCGGCTGGATTTCCACAGAGCAACAATCAGTGACGGAATCGGCACTTGATCAGCCAATCAGCCAATCCATTCGCTACTTTCATTTTGCGTGTGTTGATTGGTAGATTCGGAAATCTTCGTTGAATTGGATTTAGTATAAGCAGGCTTAATCAAGCGTTGCCAAACCAGATGCTTAGTCCATCAACAATACAAGGAAGGGCTTTCCAATCGCGATCTGGAATTCCGAGCAGCTTAATAAATCCGACTGTTCCATTTTTGAGGGCGCATTATTTGGGTTAAGGGGTCATACCAGCAAGTCATGCATGCTAGACTTTATCAATGCTATTGACTATACCCAGATTCCGTTCCCCTGGCACAAGCTAATTAATCATTTTGCTTTTCCAACTCTTGAACGCATCGCCCAAAAACAAAATAAATACCCAGTTCAAACGCCAGCACTCGGCCAAATCCATCCAGCCAATCAGAAGATACCTTTCTCCCAACAGCATACTTTATTCTTTGCCGATTCGACGTCTACCAATCACAACTGGCATCTGCAAGTTTTGCCGCGACCTACTATCTTCTCAGTAGAAACTAACCCACCCTCAGCCAATCAAATTGCGATCGTTTAAATCAATGCATCTCCCTCCACGTGAACAGCTGATACCAATCACAACGACATTTCATATCATCCCACTTTAAACAAACATCAGCCTCCCGCCCAGAAGTTTAGGCGAACAGATCTGCATGGACTGACACTTGTATCCCAAACCGTTTCAACGCAAGCTGAACTACAGCCCCCGTTCAATGCCAACGCCTCACGAACATCCCTGACAAGCCAAGCCCAGAACATACACCTGATAAATCCTAATGCACCACTGCCTGATACTCCAAGGTCCAAGCCAACCTCTTAGCGAATCATCTTGTATTTAAAAATATCTAAAAATAACTTCAAACATGATTCAAATACAACCACTATCTCACCTCAGCCTTATCAACCCAATAAAAAAAAACATTTTTAATCTCCAACAACAAAAAATACCCACCATCAAGCAATTCCACCCAATCATCTCAACCCCTCCAACCAATCAACTCATCCAACATTCAACTTACAGCTCTCCCCTAAAATCAAGAATCATCTCAAACCCCACCAATAAACCCAATCTACCAGCATATTGAAACTTCAACTAAAGACCCCAACTCAACCACCCCCCAACAGTAATAAAAAGAAGTGTACTCATAGCATTACCTGAGACCTATCCCAGTGGCCAAACTTCCTGGTGCCACCTAGCCCCACGCCATGGACTAGTCAACCAATCATAACCCCATAAATTAAATGAACCCTCCCCAAATCTATAGCATATCCTTTAAACCTAGAGATTTTAATCACATCCCAGCTAGGGACGAGTTCTGGCACAGATGTTCCAGGGACATCAGCACCACCTACCTTGCTTGAAAAGTATCCAGAACCAGATCTTGGAGCATGGCTCCCAGCCAAGGCAACTCCAAAGCATGGTTTCAGAGCCAACCAGAATGCCCAAAGTTCCCAACCATGGCCTTAGCCAGCAGCCCAGGTTTGGGATTTCTGTACCAGAACCCTCCCCTAACCCCAGCAAAGATCTCTTGGTTGGTAGATGAATTAAACTACCACCATTCCG
>QTSX02006130.1:0-19859 GCA_014839935.2 Entomophthora muscae | reverse complement strand
CCTGGTATATTTCTGGCATATCCCAGGCGGTCTTAGTCCCCAGCTCAAAAGTGCTGAGATATAAGAAGCTCATCTGCAGTGATAGTTGGGGAATCCACTTCTGTTCCAATACAGGGAGTTGGATTCACTTTGATAAGGTTCCCTCAGAAAATGATGACCGATGGACTGGAATAGAGGTAATGGCCAGCATCCCATACGCTGGAGAAGAGGGTTATAAGCTGAAAGCCTACCGCTAGAGATCTTATAAAATAGGTTGTGCATATACTAATGGGTGGTATATGATGCAAGAGGGGGTTGGGATTTTATTGTTACAGAAATAAGCAGATAGGTTTGTTGGGCAGAAAATATGTTACCCAGTGTCGGTGTAGAGGTAGGGTTTGGTAAGAGGGGATCTCTCTGGAAAGCTGAGGGGCGGATCCTAGCAGAATATCCTGGTTGTTTCTTGGGCTACCTTCTACTTGGTGGGTTGAGTTGTTTCTTGGGAGGGGAGTGATTGATTCAGGTATGTATGGGTTATATTATATTGACCCAGATTGGCAGCGGATTTAATCATGTGAAGGTCAATTAAAGCATCTCCTACCGATCAAGGGAGTCTGGTTATAGATAGAAGTGTTAGGGAACTGAGATAGGTTGATGTCCTGCTTAGCCTCGTGACCGCGGTGAAGATTTCAAGGGAACCTTACGAATCCAAAGGTGGCTTTCATGAGGCTTGGATCGGACCGTTAAACGGCATTTCGTTTGGAGGGATTGGAAACTGGGGTCTGAACTGAGGGGAGCAGTTCAATGCACGATCCTCGGTGGAGATAGAGTGGATCCACATGCGAGGGTTTGGATTTATGTTTAGAGGGGATTGAAGGATGAGTGGTGCTCACGATGCAGCAGTGTACTGCGATTAAATCAGCACTTATGAACGGGCATCTAATTTGGAGACGCTGGATGGGTTGCAGCCTTGTGTCAGTTTCAAACTTGAGTGGTTTGAAAGCCAGATGCCAGGAGCACTGGGATGCATCGCTATGCACTTGAAGTTTCGATGATAGCATGCATGAATTTGACATTTACGGTAATCAGTCGGCATGTTGACCAAATTTGATGGTAGGTTGTTGAATTGTGAAACTATAATTATTCATGCATTTTTTTAAAAAAATGGTATTTTTAAATGAAGATTTGATTGGATGGATGTTGACAAAATTTAATGGCAGGTTGTTAAATTATGAAACTATAATTATCAATGCGTTTTTTAAAATAATATCTTTAAATGATAATTTAAACCGGATATTTGATTGGATAGATATCGGTAGGATATAGTTGATAAGTGGATTTAATGTGAGAAATGCATAAATGGGGTGAAATAAAGCAGAGCAATTAATTTTTGTTGAAAAGGCGGCATCGAGCAGTTGATGGAAATAAAACTATGCTTGGGGTGGAATAAGTTGCTCGTATCGAGAGATAAAGATTGGCAAGGATCCTAAGCTCAGAACATGTCTGACAAGGAAGAGTTCGAAATCGAAGAACAGTTACCTCGCCAGGTGGGTCTTACCGGTGTAAAGGCGCGTGAGTTCCTGGCTGAGATGCTAGGGTCCTTTGTACTAACTGTGCTTGGGCATGGCGCCATCCTCCAGGTAATCCTGCATCCCAAGGCTGATGTGCTGGTGGGGCAGATGACGATTGGCCTTGGTATCGGCTTGGGGTTGGCAATGGCGGTGTATACTGCTGGCCATACCTCTGGAGGCCATGTGAACCCTGCCATCACAGTTGCATTTGCGGCGTTTCGGGGATTCCCGTGGCAAAAGGTTCCCATGTACATCCTGGCCCAGGTGCTAGGAAGTCTCTTCTCAGCTGCCGCACTCTTCCTGTTCAACTACCCGGCAATCACTGCAATCGCAGGTCCGAGCCGGCTGGGGTTGTTTGCGTCGATGCCTCCTCCAGGCGTCCCGTATGGGATTGCCTTTGTCAATATCTTTGCAGGAGCCACAATCCTTTTAATGGGCGTCATGGCGTTGACTGATCCCCGCAACAGCCTTCCGCCGTGGCAGATTCCCTTGGGCATTGCTTTGTTGACGTTCTCCGTTTGCATTATCCTTCCTGGCTACCCCTTGAGCCCATCCTGGGACTTTGCCATGCGCCTCGCTGCCATGCCAATCTCCAAATCCTCCACATTTAGCCCATATGCCTTTATCCCTATTCTCGCCCCGATCCTCGGCGGCACGCTGGGCATTGCCATCTACGACACCATCCTGCCACCCCTCTGACACAACCTATTTCTTTAGCCATCCACTTTTATATTCACCACCAATAAATCCTCCCCCAGAACAATTCATCGGTCCCTAATTGCCAAAGGACCAGCATCACTCTTTCAGGCCAAGCGCAAGTAGCTGAGCTTTACATAAAGCTGCAGGTTGGATAGCCAAACGAGGGTCCTCGTCAGAATTCCTAGTCGAAATGCTTAAACATACCAAAGGAGCACATGAATTCTATTCCCTTTGCTATCCAAAAAGGTAGATAAGCCAGAAGAACTGGTCTCACCCCACCGAAATCCATGGAATCATCTGCAGATCCTGGATACGCTGTGGCCAAAGATCACCCACCTGAATTACCATCCCTTTCAAACGTACACCTTCTCAAACCAAATTCCCAATAAACCAAATCAATATCATGCTGGATCCGTCACTAGATATGTTCGCCACCTTTATATAATAAAACCCAATTTAAACGTGACTAAGGCAACTTGGATCCTTTATAAGGAAGCAGCTGCCGATGCAAACCCCGCATCTTTAATTACCTCAATAACCCTTGCTCACGGTAGGTAGGCACACTATTGGCTGGCAATAAGATCATCCACCACCTCCGAACTTCATTTATGCCTTCCAAGGCAATAGTAGATTTCAAATACAAAAATATATGCCTCTCTACTCAGAAACCTGAAACGAGCTACTCGTACTATAGATATGATCTAATCAACCCACAAGCTGTACCCCAAACTCATAGCGTTCAAATCTAACCAAGCAGCTATATAGCCTATCGCCACCTCCTCTTAAAGGGTTATTGAGCCTTTTTATCTTCCATGCAGGATATCCTAACCTTGAACAACTTAACTACCAAAATCTCCCTACAGAATTAACCCCCAAAGCCTTTTTATCAAACTGTGCTCTGTTACTTACCATAACAGAGAACTTAGAAGACTTGAGGTTCAGGCTTTAGTCCCTGTTGATCAAGCACCTGAAATAGAAGTTCTAGAGAGTGGAAGATGACCAATGAAGCTTCAATGCACCAACCGAACTTGCCTTTATTGGTAGAAAAGATATATGATCTATACTAGATTATCAACCCTAATAGGCTTAGTGGAGATAACCCAGGTGGAAAGAGGTCGGTATGGACTTGGAAGCTTCAGAGATGGATGCCGATCTATATTTGGCCGCTTGGAGTGCTGCAGGTCAGAAGCAGAAGAGATAGACATGAAAATCCTGAATTGACATATAATCATCCACTAGCCTAACCATAACACTGTGGCCTTTTAAACCACATCACTTCCCCACATGAAACATCCCTTCCCTTAAAGAGCCATCTACCTCACCCAGCAAACCTTGAACCCCTTGCCTGTCTCCCTACAATGCTATAAAATCAAAACCCCATCCCCCCATCTTGTGTGTACAGGTTAAGTTTATTTTTTTTGAGAAAAAATTCTGGGCTCTAGAGTGGGGCTGGCCAGAGAAGAGATAAAATATGCAGGTCCTCTCAGTCACCTTCCCGTATTTGCTACTGTGATGATGATCTGAACCTGCTGTACCAGTGCAACGTGCAGCCAGGTCACTGCTTGCTCCAGGTGGCTCCACAGACTACAGTACTTTCCTTGTCTAACTATATAGCAACCTGCATTCACTCAGGGTTACCTGGATGTAGCACTGGAAATGACTACCTCTGTTGCCAACATATCTCATTGTACACATGATACCTACTAATCCACCCCATGCCAGATCCAATGTCATGTTCTCTCACAATCCCTACAACGTTGTGGGACCTCCTATTTCTGTATAAGGGGTGAAGCCCAGTTACAGTGACAATCCTATGGATAACCTTTAACCAGACCATTGCCACCCCTAGTGATCAAATAGCCCTTGTTTTCATCATAAGAACCCCCAGTCTTCTAGATAAAGACCAACTTATTCCCTGTCCCCTTTCTTTCCCCTCATTAGACTGTAGCCTTCCATAACACAAAAGCTGGACTGTACTGGTTCTGCAGCACTGCTGATATATACACCAAGTAGAACACTGCTGGTGAAAGGTTGATCTAAAAAATAAATGTTGGAACTCAATTGGTTATAGTACCGTAAGTAGAGCACTGGGCTATATATATTCAAACACATCAAATCCCTCCCCGGCACAACAAAATTTTAAGCTGGGTGATTTCAGACCCCCTGGGGCAAGGAATTCCCATGTCCGCCCTGGGGGGACCTCAAGTGTTGCGGCATTAAGAATGCCTGGGAGAGCCCTCAGCTTTGGGGTATGCTGGGGTGGGCTGTACCACCTTTTGGACTGGGGATTTAAGCCCCAGCTGGTGCCTTCTATCCTGTTGGTAGATACACCAAGGCTCCTGTTCTGGCAGGTTGCTCCTCTTGGCCATGCTTGGCCACCTATATTCCCCAGGTACTGGACCTTTCCTGCCCAGACTGGTGGTGGCTGGATGTCCTCGATTACAGCCTCCAGGACCTTACCCCAGCAGCATATTTCCAGTCAAGCAATCTAGGCCATCCCGCTTAAGCATACCTCCCTGGCCCTCCTCTTTCCCATCAGATAACGGTTGTCCCAGCTCAATTGCTTCAAGTACTCCAACCTCCCCCTGTTTAGCTGCGGCAGTAGGCCTACTGCCCCAGCCCTAGCTGCACCTTTTGGATCCTTGGGGGAGCTGCTCATTGCCAAAGGTTAAGCACTGGCTTTATATCCCCCACAAGTTGTTGAGGCAATTGGAAGCCCTACAGACCTGCTTGTTAGGGGCTGTCTTTGGGCCTGGAGGCAACAGGGCATCCTTCTGGCACCTGGGGATGTGCTTGATCCTGTTTCTAACCGGTACTGCTGGCAGCGGTAAGTCTGGCAACCAAGCAGGCCTCCTTCTAAGCCAATGCCAAGGATGGTTGGGGAAGGGGTCCAGGAAAGGGCAGGGGGCATCCAGGAGGGGAACTGGACAGCCAGCTCCTGCCTTTACTCTGGTGGATGGGTATCCAGCCGGGCCCAGGCCGCTTCTAAAGTTAGCCGGCAGGGCTGAGATAGACACCGGAGTAGGGTTGGGGCAGGATAGCCCCCAGGCGGTTTGGAGGGAGGCTTGTTCAATGACTCCTAAAGATCCTGTATCCTGCTGGGCACCCCATACACAGGATCCCTTGATAAAGAAGAGGGTGAGAAAGGGGGGCTAAACTGACTCAGCTTGGCTCCCATCCCGGGGAATTACCCGCCAGGATGCCATCCAGTGCAAGACTGGGATGGCTGCTCAAACAGGCCTCCAAAGGGATGGAGTGGGGGATAGCTGGGGAAGATGGGCGTTCAGCCCCATTAAGAGCATGCCTACAGCTAGCCAAGCAGTAGGGTCAGGACCAACTCTGGGAATCATAGGCACACCTGGAGAGAGAGAGGTCTTCTACTATCTTGACATGGGTAAAGGGGTCTCTCAGGCTGGAAGCCTGGGGAGGGGTCAGTGGGCAAGGTATACTCCACATTTTCTCATGCCAGGGCGCAAACCAGATTGCCTCCAGTGGGCAGAAAATGGTTCACCTTACCAGGGAGATCCTCTAAGAGGGTCAGCAGACATGAGGGATCTGCTCCAGGTAGAAATGCAGTGGAGGAGACACGGCCTCCCGGCTGGGGTGAGGTGGACCAAATCAGGAGTAGAATTGGTGCCAGGGTAAAGACCACAGCCTTGAAGATCAGGATCCACATGGGTAAGCTCTCCACAAAGTTCTGTACTTAAATGGACCAGGGAGCTGGAATTCTTACAAGGAAGCTTGGGAACCCAGGAACACTGTGAGGAAATCTGGAGCCTGGGATAGCAGGGGTAGGGCAGGGGCACCAACTTAAAGTCTGGGAGGCCTTTCTGATTGGTGTATACACTTTTAAAGCAAAAGCAGAGCAAAAACACTGATAGTTTGAGTTTAAACTAAGTGTTTATTACAAAACTAACTTAAAATTGAGTTTCCCCCCAAAGCAGGAGTGCAGACAGATAATAAACCGACTGTAACGCCAACATAAAGTCTAGGAGAGAGGAGGCGGGCCAGCAGGAACCAAAAGAGGGGGAAAAGGGGATAAAATTCAAGGTTAACTAATAAATCCTAACTGGAGGACGCCAAGGGATAGAGCCTTCAACAATGAAACTTATCTGGAAAGATTGGGCCTTTATTCTGTAACAATAGTCAGGAGGGGACCCAGATGGGCCTGCTTGCTAATTCAAGGGGGGCAAGCTGGGGAGATGTGCTGCCAGGGATTGTGGAACCCCCTGATTGGCGGGGGGATAATTTTTTTAACCCATTGCCAGGGAGGTTGGAGGGGTTTGGGTTGATTTTCAGGGAATAAACATATTGGGCAACACTTATACAGTGTTTCTGCAGAGGAATTGGTGGGTTGGAATTTGAAATTACAGATGTGTCCCCATTCAATTGGTTGGCTTGGATGATCTTGAAAAGGGGCAACACCAGGCCAAATAGCAGCCCAAATTGGTCAGCAATCCTTCCGCTGTTGGGAAGGGGGGCTAGGCCTAGTTGGTGGAGCTTGGGAAGGATACACTAGCACAAAACTCTTGTCAACAGTGTGTACCAGGTCAGCCATGGAATTTAAGGGTTTGGCTGGACTTTGGTTCAATTTCTTGGTGTGTCAGGGGAAGACAGTGTGATCCAAAGCCAAAGGAGGCAGTTAATTTACACAGAGTCAGCTGCCTCTGTTGAAACTGCAGGCTTGACCCACCAGCAAGGTTCCAACCAAGCGGGTTTGTGACCTGCAATCTGATTATCCGGTCACTAAAAACCAGACTAGGAAGTCAACTTGAATTACCAAATCCAACAACATGAACAGAGGATGATCCTTTATGGTGGATACCTTGTTTTGGCGCTTGGCTCATTACCAGGATCAAGCCACCCCCTTCTCTCATCCAGCCGTGTGATCACCAATCATGTTCCTGTTATCATTGATTCACATGAACTATATAATCACTATCTCACAATAAAGATTATTATTTATCTTCTAAATATTTTCCCCGTGTAACTCTGCTAAAACAGCACAGTTACAACACCTTCCTGGGCCACTCCTCAAGCTAGCTAACCAGCAGCTGGCTGCTAGTTGACAGAGATGAGTGGTTTGATATAGTCAGAGCTGCACTTATAATCAGACTATTGAGCCTTTTAATTTAGAGTGGTTGGCCTGGCGGCCCAATTCATGGTGGGCTCTTCTAGGGGTAGTGAAGATAGTGGTCTATATGGCGGCCCTTTTGTTTTAGGATATGGTTGAAGTTTAGAGCAGCGATCATCCTGATATGTGTATGTGGGTGCCTTCTGAGGTGAACTGGTTAGCTTTTTTGTTGCAACTGAACCAATGAGGATTCATTATTTGATTTGGGGAAGACAACAGTCCAATTAAAAGGACATAGATAATAATAATAAGGTATTGTTTATTATAGAATATTGTAATTAATATACTATATGGGAAAGCCTCAAGGCCACAGGGGGTGTCATAGTGGTGTGTTCCATTAAGGTTTAGAGCCAAGAATAACTTTTGCGGGGATCAGCAGGTCAAATTGGTAGCGCTTCTAATTAGGAGAAAGTGCCTGTGGTTTGATACTGCCATCAGATTGGTTCATGTTGTTAGACACATCAAGGGGTGACTCATTGAGTGCCCCCTGTGTATCGTAAGATATGTTGGCAGGCAAGTCTGGAACCTTGGTTGCAACACCCCCCCCTTGCCCCCTGCTTGTTGTCAGACACCAGGATCAGAGTCTGCATAAGATCTGGGAAGGTCTGCACAAACAACCTTTGTGTGGGGATGGCACGGCAGGGGCACAAGCATTTGTGGTGAAGCTTATTGGTGTTTCCTTGGGCGTCCTCTAGCTGATAAGTGTGGTTGTCATAGACCGCGGCTATCTTGAGGGGCCCCAAATAGTTGGGTTTTAATTTGGCCAAAGTGGGGCTGAGGGCGTAAACAGGGTCACCTACGGCGTATCTGGCCTTGAGGTGTTTTGTCCCTCCCTCAATTTGCTTTTGTTCAGTATCTTGGGCCTTGGCGTGCCACTGGCTCAGGGAAGGAGTAGTCAACAAGGGGGGTTTCCAGGGAACCCTGGATTGTAATTTCCCTTGTTCTACCCCGTCAAGCTATTGGGCGTCCCAAAGGCCAATGTGTTGGTGCTGAACCCAGTGCCCCTGTTGACCCTTGCTTGTAAGATGAGTAGGGTAGTGGGCAAGTGTTCAGTCCATTTGGTATTAGGGTGTTCCTGTGAGAGTTTGACAATCAGTTGGACCAGTGAACCATTCAATTGCTCTACATGTTCATTGGCTTGCGGATGGTATGGAGTTGTGACTATCTGCTGAAGAGTATTATTGGCTCAGTACGCCTTCCTGACATGCCCAAAAAGCTTGGGGCCACAATCCATAATGAGGTGTTTGGGTTGCCCAAAGCAGGCCACAATTTTCTTGTCAATGAAGCGGGTGATGGTGGTGGCAGTGTGATTAGTGGTCACTCATACTACTGGCCAACAGGTGAAGTAGTTGATGGCTGTGATGATGTACTTCTTCCCAAGTCTGTCTTTGGAGAGAGTCCAACAATGTCAATGGCCCACTGCTTGAAGGGTTCCATGGCCTTAATGGGTAGGACAAACTTGGGGGTGCAGGTTTAGATGTGTTCTTTTTGCACAACACACATGTTTCAAGGAGATCCAAAATGACTTGGCATATACACAGCCACCAAACCTTATGTTTCATGATTTTGAAGATGTTACATCCTCTGATATGACCCAAGGTGCGGTGGTAGTGTAGAATGGTGTTTCCTCATTGTGTGATAGAAATATAGGGTGTCTGCTGTGACAAGCTCCTTCCCAGGCTTGTATTTGATGCACAGCTGGTAGGGGGATTTTCAGAGAACTAACTCTGATTGGCCGGCTTGCTAGCGTTTGGGAACTGGCAGGTTGCAGACTGGGTGGTCAGGGCCCACCAAAGGATTGGTGCTAACTTAATGAGGTAGGACATTGACTTGCCCACCCACAGACCAGCGGCAGGGACAATAGTATCTATTACTCCTGTGAGAGTAATATATACAATTCCAAAAAGCTTGTTGGTATGGTCCAGGGGGAGCTCAGCGGCGGAGGCAGGAATTGGTTTGGGGGTGATGGGTGGTTCCATGTCCATTTGGTAGGCAGGAAGGAAGTTGTATTTATCTCTGAACAGGCAGGGTTTGAAAATGTACCAAGGGCTTTCTTGGTTGTATCTGGTTAACTCTGTAGTTCTTGCCAAGGGATCCCGGGCTAGTATGTTATTGGCAGTGTAGTCCTTGTACTCAGGCTTTAAGGGGTACTCTGTGAAATTAACAGGACCAAAGGGAGCACCTGGCGGGCAGTATGTAGCTGGCAGGCTGGCAGGGGGGTCAGATGATCTTTGAGTTAACTGGCAGATGACAAGAATAAAATACAGCAATAATTGGGGAATCCAATATCTCATAACCTTTATTTAAAAATGATGATGGGGGTTGATCTTGGCCTGGCAGGTATTTATACCACACTGCCAGGCTTCACTACCTGGTCAGGTTTTCTGGGCTCAGGCAGGTTGGCATTGGGGGTCTCAGATGGCAGTGTGGCGCTTGACACTGGCAGTTTGCCACTGGCCGTTTTGGGATGAGAAGACATCAAATCCTTCTGCTTGTTGATTTGGGTATTGGGTGCCTCTTTGGGTTCAGTGCCTCCCCCTGGACTTTGGGGGAGTTTGGAATAACTCTCACGGAGAAACTTGTGTATTTCACCGAGCAAACTGCCGGTGTCAGGTGTTGGCACCTCAGGGAAATTCTTGGCATCTTTCACTGGCAGTTTGCTTACAGAATCCTGTGGGAAGGCTAAGAGTTTGGTTCCTGGCGGGCTGGTAACAACTTTATCAATCAGTAGTGAGTTATTGGGTTCCCAGCCCATGGGTCTGGCAGTCCGCAAAGGGTTTTGTCCAGGGTTTGACTCTGGTTCCATATTTTAAGATTTAGGAGCATCCAAATTGTCATTCCTGACAGGGGTAGACACTTGACCCAGCCTGCTTAGCGGCGTGTCAAGTGGGACTGTGTGTTAAAGTACTGGAGGGACTTGTGGTCTGTCAGGATGCTGTAAGGGCCGCAAAATTCAAAATCCCTAACCCGGGAATCAAACCTGTGATCTTTGCTGGAAAGCAAAAACGTGGAAGACCACACAAACCTGCTGGGGGATTTGAACTGCCCACAAACCACCAGGGCAGGTGCAAGCCAACTCTCAAAAGAGAGATTGGCTTTAATACTCTTGACACAACAAAACAGTTAAAATTACCAGGGCCAGTTTTCAAACTGGCCCAGGGGGGCTAGCGGCCCCCAACAGTAGTGGAGCCACCAGCTCCAATGCTACAAATGAGCTGGGTGGCTCCCATCCATTAATAAATGATTATTGCTGGGTTATTCAGCAGATCCAGTATCAACTGGATCTGTTGAATAACTTAGAGATCAAATCATTTACTACCCCAATTAAAGCAGCCAGTCCCACAAAAATCAGAGCTCCTGTTCCAGTCCCAACTTCCAGTCCTGACCCACATGCCACCCTGCAGCCAACCCACAAGTTCAATGCCACTTCACCCACTGATTTAATGAAGCAACATCTGATGGAAGATGTTCCAGTATCCCCTTCCAATCAAACAAACCCTGTTAAAGAAGATCCCCAAACCAATGAAACCCTCACAATGCCTGCAACTGCCAACTGTTTCATTGGTTCAAGATCAGAAGAGCAGCCACTCAGCCAGGAATTTGCACCAGATAACAATTACCCTACCCAAGAGCAAGTCCAAACTACTAAACAATCCCAGCCCCAAATGATGAAGCAGAATATAATTAGCCGCCAATCAACTTCCAGCAATCTGGCCAATCTCCAGATGAAACCAGAAAAGCCAAACCCAGACCCCAGAGATTTCCCCAGCCATGAATTAAGCAATCAATCCCCTAACCCAAGTCCAGAGAACTTCCCATCTACCCAGTCCAAAATTCTTGGGACCACATCCCTTGTTCTCAAGAATTCCTTCCCCCTTTCCAAAGTACCTGTGACCAAAGGTTGGGCTACTGGAGCCCACCAAGGAGCTGCCAGTAGTTGCTTCCAAGGAAGACCAGATGAATGGTATAAAAACCATTTCCCTCCACTAAAGACAGACACAGACAACTTTAAATAAAGTGTATGGTCCATAGAGTAGTCTTTGCCTTTATACTCCATATTCTTTTATCACCTTGGACAATCCCTTACCAACCAACTCAGTCACCAGCGTCACCACTAGTAGAAACAGTAGAACCCATAGCCATGGACTACCAACCAGGGCCCAGCCCTGGATGGACCAGCAGCTTTAACTCTCCTACTCCTCCACCAACCCCACAACCATCTGCTGAGGTCATTCCTTATGACCACAGCAGATATGGGATGGTCATTCTGACCATCCTTAGTCTAGCTGAGGTTGTAGTGCCTCACCTAGGAGCCTATTGTCACTTGCAGCTGGAATGCTGTACCTATCTCGCTCCTTGCCCTTCTTTTATTGGGCCTTGGTGTCACAATATCCCAATGGGTGGACTCCTTCCCAGCCTCCTTGGTTTGATGCTACCCCCAGCCATGACAGATGCGGGGTAGAAAGGTGGCCCCTTCCAGGCAACAGCGCCATTTCTTGACGCAGTGCACAATTACCGCTAATTCCTTGTCATGTATTGGATAACATTGTTCCAAGTCAGTTAGCTTCCTGGATTTTTATGCCACAAGGAGGAAGACACCCTTGTCATTTTCTACCTGTAACACGCCCCTATGGCTCTGTCAGAGGCATCAGTCTTGAGTTTGTATTGGCAGTTTCAATTGGGGAATTGCAATACAGGCATGGTACAAGTTTTTGCTTCAACATCTAAAAGGCTTGATCTCTGGCAGGAGTCCAATGTAAACGCTGTTTAGTGTTCAGGAGCTCCATGAGGGGTGCAATTAGTTCCCCGCAATTGGGAATAAACTTGGGCACATAGGCAACCATGTCTAAGAATTTACGCAGCTGGCCCACATTGGTAGGGGGTGGTACGCTTGTGATTGCCTTGATTTTGGCAGGGTCAGGCTTTATCCATTGGGCAGAGATGGTGTGCCCAAGGAACAAGAGCTCTGACTTGAGGAATTTTCATTTAGGGGGCTTAGCCTTCAACTTGTTTTTCTGAAGGGTGTCAAGGACAGCACAGAGGTGTTGGAGGTGCGTGGTTTGATCTTGACTGAAGACAATAATGTCATCAAGGTACACAACAACACATTTTCTCAATCAGTTCATCAAATTATTTGTTCATCAACATGGCAAAGGTGAAAGGAGTGTTAGATATTCCAAAGTTAATGAGCCAGCACTCAAACAACCCATAGTGTGTACAGAAGGCCGTTTTATGCCTCACCCCCTGGTGCAATGTGGACCTAGTTGTACACCATGGTGAGATCAATCTTGATAAAGACCTTTGTACCCGTGAGCATGTCAAACAGGTTGTCAATCAATGACAGGGGGTATTTATTCTTAACAGTCACCTCATTTAAGGTGCGGTAGTCTGTGACCAAGCAAAGGGACCTGTCCTTCTTGGCTACAAAGAAGACAGCAGCCCTGTATGACAAGAGCAAGGGCAGATGAAGCCCTTATTAAGTGCATCTATAAGGCGCTGGCAGAGGGTCTCATCTTCTTTTGGTGTTAAGCAATAGAGAGGGCCCGCCTTGGGAAGCAATCCTTGAAGCTGTACAGCATGCTGGATCTCTCAGAGAGGGGGTAGTTGGTCCAGTGTTATACTGAAGACATCCTTATATTTCTTGAGGAGTGTGGCAAGTGCTGGTGGAGACAGGATGGTCAAGGGGAGGGCCGCAGGTGGTTTGGTGCGGATCACTTTGACTGAGCATTGATTTAAGTCTAGTTTCTCCCCTTGAAATCATGCATACCTGTTTCTGTGATTCTGAAAAATACGGTATTGTGAAGCAACTTGTTCATTTTGACGGGATATATCTGAAAATCCTCCCCATTTCTATTGAGGGTAATTACAGGCGTATCCCAGTCAATGTAGGGACAGTTGTGACAAAGCAAGTCAAAGCCAGCAATGACATTGTGGCTGATCCCTGCCATGATTGGTCCCACAAGCTTAACCTGGAGGTTCCCCATTCTCACAGAGGAGGGTACTGTCTCATGGGTAATTGTTACTCTACGGGAGTCAGCCACTTGTACTGCCTTGAACCTGCTTGGTACTTGGTCTAGTTGCTGAGCGTGGCAAACACCTGGTCAACCATAGTGTGATTGGCCCCAGTATCTACCAATAGTTTGTGGGTGTTCCCACAGGAATGGAAGGGATAGGCCAAGTGAGTTACTTTATTTGAAGAGTGGCTTGCTTGGAGTATGGGGTTGTTGCTGTAGACCTGGGATACATCATGGGCTTCAACTTCATGCACATTGTAATCACAGGGGTTCTTTGCAAGGAGGGTTTGAGAGTGAGGGTCAAGTGGGGTTGTAGAACCTCTTGTAACTAAACCCCTAGGCTTTTTCCTGGTCCTCAATTTGTGCTAAATGGAGTTCCCCCTTGCAGGGATGCTTAATCCCATTTTCCTGTTGGCAGGGCTGGCGGTGGCCTACTTGATTGTGGGCACTGTCAGGTGCAGGATGGGGTCAGGGTGGTGCTTTATTGGATCTGCAGAAGCCCATTGAAGCCTGGTTATTGGCCTCCACAACGGCCTTGTAGCAGTTGTTGATGGAGGTGCAGTGACCTATGGGAACCCACTTGTAGATATGGGGTTTTAACCCATTAAATATCAAGGTAAGGAGCATGGCAGTTCTCCATCAGTCACAGCTTCTGGGGCGGCAAGATATTCAGGAATGGACCCAGTCTATTTAATGGCCAGGAGAGGGGTTCCCACCACAATGGGTGAAAATGTTTCACTGTAGTGGGACTTCACGGCATCCCTGAACAGAGCCCAGGTAATCTCTATTTCTTGGCTGGCCCAGTTGGTGAACCAGACTGCAGCAGGCCCTGCAAGGCGGCCTGAAGCAGTGGTAACTCACATGGGCTCAGGTAGTTGGCATATATGGAGGCGGGTTTTGGTAGAGTGGAGACAACTGACAATGTCAGCTCCTTTGACACCTCCCACAAAGGATTCAAACTGGAGATTGAGCATGCACTGAGAGAGGTCCAACTGGGGCTGGGTGACACTTGCATTGTGCTGCCCAAGGCGGAGTCAATTATATACGCTTGTAAGTACCAGTTGATCTTGATATATGATGTACCTGTTGGGATGTTCCCCTCAGGGATTGGCAGGAAGGTTTCTTGATGGGGAGTAGTCATATGGCCCGTACTCCGTCCTTTCTTGGGGGGAATTTTTCTTTTGGGTGGGTTGTAAACCTACTGCTGCTACCACTGTTGCAACTGAATCAATGAGGATTCAGTACTTGATATGGGGAAGACAACAGTCTAATAGAAAGGACAGAAATAATAAGAATAAGATGTTGTTTATTATAGGATGTTGTGATTAATATACTATATGGGGAAAGATACCAGGCCACAAGGGGGTGGCACGGTGGCATGTTCCATGTAAGGTCTGAAGCCAAGGAATAACTTGTGTGGGGATCAGCAGGTTGAATTGGTAGCACTCCTAATTAGGAGAAAGTGCCTGCGGTCTCAACATTGCCATCAGATTGGTTCATGCTGTTAGACACGTCAAGGGGCAACTCATTGAGCGCCCCCTGTGTATTGTAAGATACATTGGCAGTTAAGTCTGGAACCTTGGTTGCAACAGTTTAATATTTTTTTGTCCATTCCTTAGTTAGGGATATAGGCTTTGGTATATGATGGGAAGTGATCTGGCCATTGGTTTAATGATCCTGCTCAGGTTGCTGATGTCTTTATTCTGGGCTGTCCCTAGGGCCTGAGGCTTCCTGTGATGCTAGTTGATTGATTAATTGAGCAATCTCCCAAAATCTTGGCAGACCAGTTGAAGGTTAAGGTTATAAGATGTGGCAACCAAAGAGAAACAGATTTGGTACATATGAAAGCTATTAAAGGTAATAGCTCTATCTCTACTTGTAAAATTGTTGATAGATATTGCATAGCAATATCAAATCAAGGGCAATTTGAAAGGCATTGGATAAAATTTGCTATCCTACTTTGATATCAATATAGATTGGATCAATCTAAGTAAATGATTCCTATGTATTAGTTTTTAAAGCTGCAGAGATAAATAAAATTAGGCCATCTGAAAAGATTGAGGTCAGACTTAAGTATGGCCCAGCCGGGGTGTGTTCCCAGCTGGGAATAGTTTGAATGCCTTTGGTGAACGGGCAAAAGGCTGACCAAGGGATGGAGAGAAACTCAAACCAAATCCAAAACTAAATCAAACCTTCACCAGTGCATCCCAAATTAAAAACATAATGGCTTGGAACACCAAGAAAATTGGGTTGGGGCTGTACCAGAACCTAAAAAAATTCAATCAGAATACTGAAGAGGCACCATCAGAAGGGCAGAACCTAATAATCAGAGCAACATGAAAACAAAATCCACAGACACAAAACATAAGTTTGGCACACAAGATGTGTAATGGTTACCTTCAAAATTAGAATAGGAACATTTTAACAGGAAATTAAAGGCTATCTAATCTGGGGGCATAGGCATTTGATAAATTTTTAAGCCTTTTTATTTATATACAAAGAATTTAATAAAAATCTAAATTGAGACTTAAAATTACAATAATATTATGACCACAAAGATTTAAACTTCTAATTCAGTGATTTTTGATGGCATTAGTTTTGCAAAGGTTTTTGCCACCAGATTTGGTTTTGACATGCTTGATGCAAGTTATAACAGCCAAGAAAATGTAGTTTGGCGGGAATGCCAGGGCCCAGAATGCCCTTGAAAATCCGCTGGCCTTCCTAGAGGCAAAAACCCCCACAGCTTGGGAATCTCTACTAAGTATATCCCTGGAGCAAGAAAACACCCCTTTCAACTAACAAATGGCCTGGGATTTGAGAGGCACATGAGCCTCAAATCCCTGGCTTAAATTCCACTATCAAATTTGGGCCTCTCAACTATTAGGAAATGGTACATCTGGAGCACAATTATTTGATTGTGCAATTGGGTGCTCAATTGCTCACAGGATCTATAAATAACTGTGGCATCTCAACATTCTGCAGTTCAAGAAAGGTTCATGTTATACCAACCAATGAGCACCCACCCCCTGGCCCAAGTATGCAAATTCCAGTGAAAATTGTAAGTTCAACTGAAATTGATGCCATCAGTTCCCTGGTGGCACAAAAGGCCACAAAATTACCAGTAAGTATATGTAGTGAGGAGGAGAAGCCTTCCTCACTGTTGACATCTTAATAAAGCAAGTTTATGCCTAGAAATAATTATCTTATTGCAGGAATTGTCTATTTTTGCTCCAATTTAATTATTCTCTTTGCATCTATTCAGGAATCCACAGCACAATATAATCTTGCCTACCCATATCCTCCTGGTTATACTCCTGCTATCTCAGTCAATCCACCCCGCGCTCTTGATTTGGAGTATTTCCACCCTCATCATCTGGATCTCCCTCCTGGTCATGATAAAGAGACCATCCTTCCTGCTATGAAGGAGATTCCTGTTGCTCCCCTACCCAATGCGCCTCCTGCCCAGGACTTCAGCAAGTTGGGGTTTGTCTACATCACAGTGTTGGGGCTGGCTGACCAGGTTGTGCCCCATACTGGGAGTTGGCGCCCCTTAGCCACTGCAGTCAACTACCTGGTCTACATTGCGCCTATTGTGTACATGGCTTTCCAGGCCCAGCCTGCCTCCCCTATGGGAGCCCAGCCAGACTCTGGTATGGGCTGTGACAGTATGTCAACCATATCAAAACTAGTAACCCTGGGCCCCTATTCTTCTTTGGTTATAGGGGCAGCTTGTATGCTTTTATTTTTGAGCTCAGCTTACTACCTAAGACATTATATGATCAAGAAACAAGAAAAGAATAAAAACCAAGAAGAAATTGTTGCCAAACCATACCAGGTCCAGAATGTGACCATCTCCACCTTGAACCAGAATACTACTGCCCCCACAACCTTTCCTGACTTTCCAAAAATGGACTTGGTTGGCTTTAGAAAAGGAATGATCATGATAAACGCCCTGTTCCGTGCCCACCCCAAGAGCTTCAGAGACAATACTCAGAAGGTTATTATGGTGGCTGCCCAACTGAGGGATGACGCCAAAGAAACCTTCTTGACCAGCCTAGAAGAAGACCCAGACCTCATACTCTCCCACAGCCAATTCCTGGAGAGAATGAATTCTGCAACCACCCCCTCTGGGGCCAAGATCCAAGCCTACATGGGGCTCATCTGCCTGACCCAAGGAAGGGACAACCTGGAGACCTACATACAACAAATCCTACGCCTGGAAGAGGCAGCCAAGATCCCTGACAACATATTGGGCTTGCATTTCATAAACAGTCTGAACCCACACCACACCAGCCTAATGAGACACCACTGATGCAACCTCCCCAAAGACAAGCTCCTGGATATTGCCAGAGGCATGGACTTCATCCAACCGCAAGGATACCATGCTGGTCAACCCTGGAACAATCAAACCCCTGGTGCAAGTAGGCCCTGTTTGAAAATGACCCCCAAAGAGTACCAACACCACATCAGAAGTGAGCTATGCTTCTATTGCCACAAGAGTGGCCACTTATCCAAGGACTGCACTAGCTGCTCCAACAGAACCCAATGTGCCACCATTTCAGCAATAAACAATACTTCCCAGTCTTATCCTATCATTGACACTACTTTATGTTACCATGATTGTGAGGTTAACACTGTAGCCCTCCTAGACAGCGGGGCAACCCTCAACTACATGAAACTTAGCTTAGCTGAGAAGCTGGGTGTAACAATCCAGGGAAGCTCCCAACCAATAGTCTTGGGTAACAAGACAACAGACCTGTCCCACAAATGCAAAGAGTCTGTCTCACTGAAGTTAAAGGGAAGTTCCTGTCCACCAGATTCCACGTCATGGAGAAGCTTCCCAAACCTGTAGTAATAGGTTTTAAATGGTGGGTTAACCACCAATTGAACTTGGACTATAAGACCCTCAGGTGACGGTCACTCATGAGAGCCAAACCTTAGAGGTCCCCTGTTTGAACCCTCAGCAGACCCCTGAGCTAAACGGCATCACCATGGAATTCTTCAAAGCTGAGATCCCAAAATTTTTGAAGCCTTGGGAGTCAGTCTTCTCAGAGGAAGAAGCCACTGTCATGCCTAAACATAGTCAGTTTGGCCACACCATTGACCTCCTCTCTAAAACCCAGCCTAATCATGGACCTGTCTACAGTTTTAACATGAAGGAACAAGCTGGCTTAAGAGAGTACTTGGACAAGATGTTGAAGAAGGTATATATACCCATCTCCAAATCTCCTTGTTCATCCCCTTACTGTTTGTTAAAAAGAAGGGCGGCAACTTAGGTCCTTGTGTCAATTAACAGGACCTAAACAGCATCACTGTGAAGAACAGATACCCTTTACCCAATGCTGAAGACCTCTCAGACCAGCTTTCAGGAGCCAACGTCTTCTCAAAGGTTGATTTAAGGGATGCCTTTAACCAGATCTAGATCAGACCTGGGGACAAATGGAAGACCGTTTTCAAGACTAGACAAGGTCTTTACAAGTACTTGGTTATGCTGTTTGGGTTGTGCAATGCGCCCAGCACCTTTCAAACTATGGTGGATGTGGTCTTGGGAGGACTCAAGGATCAGTGCTGTGTAGCCTACTTAGATTACATCCTCATCTACAGTTGCACCCCTGAAGAACATGTTGAACACCTTCAAGATGTCCTAAAACACTTCAAGGAACACGGACTCTTTGTTAAACTCCAGAAATGTGAGTTCTTCCAAGAGGAAGTAGAGTTCTTGGGCTACAATGTACTGAAAGGAGGTGTTGTAACTGTGCTGTTTTAGCAGAGTTACAAGGGGGGAAATATTTAGAAACTAGATAATAATCTTTATTGAGAGAATGTGATTATATAGTCATTGTGAATCCGGAATAACAGGAACATGATTGTGTTGATCACACAGTTGGATGGTGAAGGGTGTGGCTTGATCCTGGTAATGAGTCAAGCGCCAAAATGAGGTATCCACCATAAGGGATCATCATCTGTTCATGTTGTTAGATTTGGAAATTTAAGTTGACTTCCTAGTCTGGCTTCAAGTGGCCAGTATAATCAGATTGTAGGTCACACAACCTGCATGATTGGAACCTTGCTGGCGGGCCAGGCCTGCTGTTTTGACACCCCCCCAACTTAAGGTTGGCCTCCTCTGAGGGTAGGTTGTCAAGGAGGTTGTCAGGGGCCCAGGTGCCATACTGGACTAACTGTTGTTCTGTGGCAGGCAGGGCGGGTTTACATTGTTTTTGTCTTGCTTTGCAGGGTCTTAGGCAATCATGGCGTAGGGTCTTGTCTATGTTTGCGCTTCCTAAGTCCTTGTACAAGGTAAGTGTTATTTTTTTATCTTTAGAATGATTGCTGGGCCTATTTTCTTGGGTTGTTTTTGCTTTTATCAATGTTCATGACCCAAACTTTGTCTCCAACTTCATGTCTATCTTGGATGGGGACAAAGGTTTTTTGTGGGCGTTCATTTTCCCTTTCTGTTTGCTC
>QTSX02006129.1:0-20072 GCA_014839935.2 Entomophthora muscae | reverse complement strand
GGGCTGTTGTAGTATATATAGATAAATGCACCTGAAAGAGATGTTAACAAATTCTTAGTTACCCCTGGATAGATTGCAGCCTGCTGGCTAGATTGGACTACAACTTTAATAGACGTAATTACCTACAAGTTCTATTCTACTGTTACCTGTAGTATCCTTTAACATAAGACAGTTAGAGTATATTAGCAAGGCTAACATATTTCTGTAGCTTTGAACTAACAAGCAATACCCATGATTACTTCACATTGCCCGTATTTTGACATTAGCAGTGGAATGTCCCATGTTGTTAGATATGTCATGGGGCAGGTCTGTACATGCTCTCTGTGTGCTATAAGACACATTGTCAGGTAAGGTGTTGATCTTGGTTGCAACATTTTGGTGTATTTGGTTTTTTAAATCTTCACCAATTACTGCTACCAGACCCTTTTTGTTTTTATTATTAAAAATGAGACCTTGCATGTTTTTATATAATTGAATTTTGTGTATTTGGTACTCTGCACCAGTGATTTCAAAATTCTCTTTAATTTGATGATATTTTCTCTTTTTGACATGATTTTAAAGACTTTATTAGACTCTTGGATGATTTAGCTACTAAGCTGATAAATAATTACATTATAAATGTAAAAAGTATGATGTTATATGTATACTAAAATAAAGCAAATGTATTTGGGTAAAATTTGAAATAGTTTAAATATATTTTGAATATTTAAATAGTATTATTGAAAAGTGTTCAAGTCATTTATTAGACAAAAGAAAACTAAATGGGGACTGTCAAGCCTCTGGAATAATGTAATAGACTTGACCATTTTTCTCCTTGGTTGATTGGTTAGACAGCCAATTGCCATTCTGCTGGCTTGATTTTAGAAGCATCAACTTATCCTGCTCCTGAGATACAGCTAGAGTTACATTGATGATTACTCCAAAGATTGATCCTGATCCAAGAATGGTCCGCTCATTGGATTGAACCTGAGCAAACAGGCTTGATGTCCTGGGCCACAATCACATAACATTGTACAGCCAATAAGACAGAATGCCCAGGAATATTAATGCAATATGGTTGATGCCAAACATTTGCACTTGTAGACACCTCAAATTCTATGACCAATATAGAAGGTCATTCAGAGGAATAATGCATGATGCAAAATCCCAGTAGACAGGGTAACTAAACTCGCACATGCATAAGCTGTAGATGAGATGCTGCCAATACGCTGATGGGATAAGCTGAGGCCTGGTAATCTATTGAAATACTATACCAGACCAGCATGGCTGCCTAACTCTGGGGGCTGAAACTATCAGTCTGGGGAACAGATAGACTGACTAGTAAGATTTAGAAGCATCAGATTATAATCTGGCAAGAGGGCTTATTCACCCTATATAAGGTGCTCTCCTGATTAGAGATTGAGCAGAATATTCACCCTTGAGAATAGAGATTAAAGAATCTCTATCACTGTATCACTACTAGCCAAAGCCTAGTAGTCAGAAGTATCCAAGTAGAGCGCGTCACCGTTTACTTGCAGACCCGTGTGTTTTCTCCTACAGACTTGGAGTACCGCCAGGCTGTAGTCTCACAAAAGACCCAATTGGTAGCAAGGATTGTACCCATACAATCTCTATCAACACTCATATTATAATGTCCTTCAATAAACACAATTTCTCAAGACTACAAAATCTTGACAGAGACTTATTTATATTATCTAAGATACATGATGGATTTAATAATTTAAGCTAGAAATCAGGTTTATTGAGTGCACACAAGAAGTGGAAAAGCAAATTTATAGAAGAGGAAGCTACTGGAAATAAGAAGATTTATCAGAATTACTAAGATTTTCTTTTGTATAATCCCAAAGCCTCAGCAGAAGACTATTTCCAAGAGTGTATATATCAAAGGTAAACTTGCCTAGATAAAGGTTCAGTCGATAAATCAAAAAGGCTTACCCTTTTTTGTCTCATCAATAAAAGTTTCTTTTGATTGTGCTTCTTTAATAAATCCAACAACAATTTTGATATGGTTGCCCTTGAGTAAGACAAGCTCCTTAGCAAGCTTCTCATGAGTAAAATTCTATTTATTTTAATATTAACGACAAATAATAAAACCGATACCTTGGGAAGAGGGCTATTGGATAAGGCAGTCTGGGTTTTGAAATTGATATCAAAAAATTTCGCCTGGACTTCAAGATGTGAGATAATTTTGTAAATAGTTAAGGTGAAACTACCTTTTTGTTGCTTGGATAAGGCGTATTTCCATTTCGCCACCTGCCGGTGCAGTAAGGAATATTCCTCCAGGATTACTTTAGGCTTCTTGATAAAAGTCTGGGCAGTTTTAGATCCATAATTATGGTGGAAAGTGGCATCGCTTTGGAGCAGCAGGACAAATTCTGGAGTGACTTTATAGAAATCCTAAAGTTTAACTTAAGTCATTTTAAATACTTACCAAGCTTTTTGAGATAGTATACCTGCCTTTGCTTATGTTAAGGTAATGCATAATTATGATTGGCTCAATGTCAGAATCCACAAAATACAGAGTAATGGGCATAGAAAAGGATCCCCATCCACAGCGGATGATTTTGAAGGGAGAAGCTCTGACAACTAAAAGTTAAATATTCTATTAGATATGCTACCTTGCAAGGGTCTGGCAAAGGATTCATGAAGCTTGAAAATAACATGGCTGATGAAAGGTAACTTTTCCTGGCGGGTTCCTTTAGCGTCAAGGGTAGAAATGTCAACTTTCCAGTTCGAAATAGGATGTCCGCTTTTCGGGCAATTTCGTCTAAGAGGCCTAGATTGCGTAGTTATGATAATATTTTTATGTATTGTGCCAGACATGTTGAGGCAAGAGGTGATCGTTTATTATTTATATCAATTTCTGAAATGCATTTAAAGTATTAATTACACGAGTATAAAATTCTCGTATGTAGTATAAATTTTAATTCGAGGTCGTTGCTCAGGGCTCGAAGCAATGTCATTTCTGCATCCATTTTCAGCCTCGAATGACATAACTTTTAAATGTAATTATAAATTTAAATAGCCAGAATATGTTAAACTAAAATCAATCATACTTCCCTTATCAGCGTGGTAGTTTAGCTTTCAAGAAAACTTAATCTAGATGCCTCGCAGAAGCCACAGATCTACCCAATAAAATCTAAAATTTCTTTGAAACTAAATATTGAATAATTTATTTTTAATTTTTAAAGGATATGGCTTTGTCAAGATTTTGGGATATTGACTAATTAACGGATTCAACCAATTAATGTGGGCCAGCTGTCAATCACTCTTAGGAATGGTTTCAACAAAATAATGTGGGCTGCAGGATCAATGAATCAATGACCAAATCATATCCTGGCATCAAAAAATTCATGCATTGTAATTAATGAATGGAACATGCAATTACTACTCATTAGTTAGTTCCCATCTGCAAGCACCTCAATATGCACCACATAATAATTACTATTCTAAACTTTAATTATATCCAAGAACTGGAGGACCATCATAAGGACCATCATCTACATTACGTCTAGCAGAGTCCAACATGGACTGGGCTTCCAGGCCAAACACTCTAAGATAAAAGGCTCTGAGCCTATTGCATTAGAGCAGCTCTGATTAGATACAGTATAGTATAACAATCATCTCTGTGAACTAGTAGCCAACCACTGGCTAGCTAGCCCTGGATAGTGGCCCAGGCAGACAACTGATTCCACTGGTCAAGGGATTCAGTTGTGTGCCGTGTCTAGAACAAATACTATAAGCCGAGGAAGTTGTCAAGCGAGCTTCCACCAAAATCCACCCAGAAAAGGCTGGCCCCCCTGCCGCAATTCCCTAAAACTACTTCAGTCTCTTTTTAGCGTTGTGAGATAACTCAGATAAACACGGGCAGCCAGGCCAACCTCAATATCAGTCATCAAATAAAGAGTTGATATTCCAAATCCTTTCCCTAGTTTGATTCTAATTAAGTGGAGAGCAAAAGACCATACTGTTGCCATACATTATTAATTCCTAAAGTAAAATACAGAGACAAAAACTATGAACCTATATCCAGAAGTAGGAAGAAACGTCCCAAATCCTTTGGGCTTTGGGCCCAGTCAGACTTGCTACTTCTGCAGACAACAAAGTATTCCAGGCTGCAGGTTACGCCAAAGTCACAGGTTCTCTGTACTTTCCTAATGTTAGAAGACTTAGGAGATCATCTGGTGGATGATGAAATACCACAGTCTGTGGATTTCTGGCAGACTTATATACCCATAAATATTTATATTACATTTATAAATAATACATTTACCTGAGCAAACATATACAAAATATGGGTTAAACTTGAAATCATATTTAATTAAATCCAAGCATCAAAAGAGATTAAAATTTAGAATCAAGCATCTTGCTTTGGTTTCAATTTGGGATACTTTGTACCAGCCCTGGCTAGCTTCCAACTCTGGGCTGCTATAGCCAAACAGGTGATATCTTGATGTTTAACCTTTTTAAAATATAGTTTTATTTTGAGTGTCCTTGATCCAGAAGCTGATTAGAGCAGCAACTGTGCAGAAGTCAAATCTCTGGTAGTTGGCTCCCAAAAAGCTGACCCTCAGAAATTTGACTATATTAGTTTTAAGAGCTGTTGAGATAAACAAAATCAAGTCAACCAAAAAGCAAAATCATCACATCTGAGAAAAAAATCAACTCAGCTTAAAACAAGATATAAGGGAATCCAAATCTATTGTGGTTTAATATAAATTCCATGATTTTTAATTCTGTTTTAAGCTTATTTGATTTCATTCTCAGCTGTGATGATTTTGCTTTTGGTTGACTTGATCTTGTTTATCTCAGCAGCTCTTAAAACAACTGTATTGAGTAAAGTGAGAATTCAGATTTCTATAGATCCAACACTTTTTCAACCAAAAAACTAAAGCATTTATTTATTTCAATATTAAAAGTGATCTATAAGCCTAAAATATGCTAAGAAGACCCCTAAGGCTCAAAATTGCAACAAAACATATTTTGCATAATCAGAACAAGGGAAATAGACAAAGTTAGTCATTTTTACTATTGATATTATACTCTTCATTATAAAAATAGGTTTGTTACTGTAAAAATAAAAAGTGATTATAAAACAAAACCTAATCAAAGATCAGTAAAAATAAAAATAAAAATAGGAAGGTATTTTTTATTGGCTGTAATTAATAAACAACAACTGGAAACATCATATGTTTCACTAGTAAAATAGTAAAGCATGATATTTCCATGCTTTTTTATATTGTAAGGTTATTAAAAGCTTATAAAAATGTTCAGACATATAAATCATATAAATTTAGTTAAAAAAGATATAAACCCTATTATTTAAAAGCAAACAAAAGTTTATTCTTCAGGCTTTTGATCCTTCTTTATATTTCCCCCTCAAGAAGAGAAGTTGCAAAGGTTTCAAGTTGCTGATTGCTATTTTAAGCCTTTTAATACATCTTGATGACATCCAAGATATCCTTAATACAATGATTTGTGGGAGGCACCCATTCAATAAGGTATTGGAGCTTGCACATAGGCTTATACTGCTCATGCCAGAGTTTGGCAAAAAACTTAACGTACTTGAGTTGAGCCCTAAAGTTGCTCTTGAGTACTTATTATAAGCCTTAAGAGATTACATCTTTCCATTCCACTATTAGCAGAAGCTCTGTATACATTCTGTAAGGCCTTGATTCCATATTTTTCACATTGCTTAATGGCTACCTTACCAATTCATTGTGGCTCAAATTGATCAAGGAAAGGCTCAAAATCCTTGTACTTACCTATGCAGGAATCACCAGAGATAATATTGAATCTCTACACAGTATTTTCTCAATTTAAATAAGCCATGACACTGAATTTACAGGAATAAATATCCATATATCTAATGTATCTCTGCAGCTAATCCTACCTGGATCAGTATTGGTGTGCACATTTCAATCAATAGATTGATAGAAATAAATGAAAACCCCTAAAATTCACCATTGAAGAAGTTATCATATGAATTAAACTGATCAGGATCAACATTCATGATGTATGCATATGAGAAAAGAGCTATAAGCTTACATCTCTCTCAGCTTCCAAGGTAGCAATATGCTTATCAGCAATGGAATAATCATATCTATTGTCCAGGTATTTATTCAAATCCTCATCAGAGGGCAATTTATTCAAAAAATTACAAAGAATATCAAATAACCTGGTGTAGATGGCTTCAGTAGCCCTAAGGAGAAGAGATACAGAAAGATGGATCAAACATATACCAAATTAAGGGTGTGTATATCAATAGTTGGTAGAAAATCCCTGAGAAGCTAGAAAATTTATCATCAACTAGCCAGGTTGACATATTTTTTGGTCCATTAAAGTTCATATGTGTTGTATAACAAGTGATCATGTCATTGATCTTAGTCAAATTATTGTGAAAAAGGTAAATATTTCAAGTTGGAAGATTCCGAACCTCAGGGGCAAGCTCCATGTTGTGTTTGGCTCCTGGGGACAACATCCAGGAGGACACGTCAGGAAATCTTTATAACAAAAGATCTGAGGTTCAAAGATAGTCTTGTGTTAGCCTTCAGGGCAAAATCAAGGGCAAATACCTTAATTTCCTAGAAAACAAGATGTGAAAGTCCTTTTGGCAGAAAGGACAGGAGAAAGCTTGAAGATTATTAAAGCCAACATAAATGTGGATAAACTTGTCTTTATTAGGAGAAATTATTCTACTTAAATAGTAGACAAGGGACGGTGATCACTCATTAGAAAGACAGAGTGGCTGAGGGGGTCATGTTGGGATGAGATCATACCAGTATCATTCACAGACAGGTACAATAATCTAGAATGGGTGGATATTGGACCAGATCCATTTGCAGAAGGCAAGGAATTTCCAAAATTGAAAGCAAATCCAACCAAATCTTTGCAGCTATCAATATTTGAAGGCCATATTGAAATAGCATTAATGGCAAAATTTCTGACATCTCCCCCCTCAATATTGGACACAGGGAGTTGATATTTGCGGAGAAATTTGGAGTGAACATGGGCAAAAGGACGTCCAGAAGACAGTAGTTTCATGGTATACTTGACACCCTTTTTAAAGGTGACCTCACAGGGCCCAACCCAGAGGGAATCCAGCTTATGAGCTCTACCACCTGTATGATTCTGGTAGTAGAGAACCAGGTCAACTACTTGGTACTCAGGAAGGGGGGCTCTAGCAGCATTGGACAGGGAGAGCTCCAGGGCCTTAAACTTGTAAGGAGTGGAGTAAGCTGTCAATTGGATATCAATGATACAATTGGTTAAGTCTTTAACATGGGCCTCAAGATTTGCAGACACATCAACTTTGATCAAGGGGGGTACCAAGATTGAGGGGGTGGCGGCTTCACGCCCATACAGCATGGCAAAAGGGGACCAACCAGTTACTTGGTGTCTAATGAGCTGGTAAGCAAAGAGGGCAGCAGGGAGGAACATATCCCAATTGGCAGCATCAGAGAGTGTGAGCTTCCTCATTATGGACACCAGGGAGGAATTGACTTGTTCAACAGTTCCATTAGTTGAGGGGTTATATGGTGCAGAGAAAGATTGATGGGTCCCCATAGCCTCAACAATAGACGTGATGAGGCAAGCATTAAAGTTGGTACCATTGTCAGGAAGCAGGACTTGAGGGAAGCCATGTTGATAGAAGATGTCTTGCTTCAAGAAAGTAGCCATGGTCTTGGCAGTTATATCTTTTGTTGCTCTGGCCTCAACCCACTTGCTAAAATGATCTATGACAACTAAGATAAACCAAAACCCCAACCTAGACCAAGGGAAAGGCCCAACAGCATCAATACTAACAGTGTGGAAGGCATGCTTAGAAGGGATGAGTTTGAATTGGTGTTGGGACAGGCAAGGGCGTTGGAGTTGGCACAAATGACAGGAGGCAAGAACATCAGGGATCAGAAGGCGCATGTTCTCCCATTAGAAGCTCTTGCATAACCAGTCATGAGTTTTGGCTATACCCACATGCCCAGTGTCAATGTGAGCTTGGAGGATAATGACTATCCTCATGCTAGGGTGAACGTAGGGTAGGTAGGCATTGTTAATCTTTTTGAAGGGCTGTCTATCTTGAATTACAGTGTCCTTTGATAGAGTCTGTAGCACCAAGAAAATGTCTTCTGGATCAGTGGTCCAAGAGTCAGGATGCCCTATTAATCTGTATAGGCAATCAGTATCAGCAGGGTGGATAGCTAGAATTGGCATCCTTGACAAGCCATCAGCGCTCTGATGTTGGGCCCCAGGACGGTGTATCACAGTGAAATTGTACCCTTGTAGATGCAGAGCCCAACACGCTAGTTGACCTTCAGGCTCCTTTAGCTGTTGCAGCCATTTGAGGGAGGAGTGATCTGTGATCACCGTGAAATGGGTCCCATAAATGTAGTGCCTAAACTTTTTTACAGCATGCAGCACTGCCAGGAATTCCTTATCAGTGACACTGTAGTTCTTCTTGTGCTTATTGAGGACCCATGAAGAGTAGGCTACAGTTCAATCCACGCCTTTGTTGTCAAGCTGGGATAAGATAGCACCCATAGCTACTTCACTAGCGTCAGTATACAAGATGAACTCTTTCTCATAATCAGGATAGACTAAGATAGGAGCCTCTTTGAGCTTGGCCTTCAACTCTTTGAATGCTTATTGTTGGCTGTCAGTCCACTCAAAGGGGACATTGCAAAGCAGTTGGACAAGGGGTTCACTCAGTTCAGCAAAATCAGGTATGAACTGTCAGTAGTAGCCCATCATACCAAGGAATACTATAACCTCTCAAAGATTTGTGGGAGATAGGATCTTGTTGATGGCTTCCACCTTATTATTCATGGGGTAGATTCCAGTTTGAGTGACCTTGTGGCCTAAGAACTCAAGGCGTTCTTTAAAGAATGAGCACTTGGAGGGTTTGAGTTTTAAGCCAGCTTTGCAGATCTTGATGAAAACAGCCTTGAGGTGTTCCAAATGGTAAGTAAAGGTAGCGCTAAATACAGTGATGTCATCAAGGTACACAAGGACACAGGAGAGCTTTAGATCTAGTAGGATGGAGTCCATAGCCTGTTGAAATGTGGCAGGGGCATTGCAGAGTCCTTGGGGCATACAAGTGTGTTCAAAAAGGCCTTCTGAGGTGATAAGGGCAGCCTTTTCTCTATCTTCAGGAGATAAGTCAACTTGCCAGTATCCAGAGGCTAGATCCATGGCTGAGAAAAACTTGGAACCACCCAGCTGTCTGAGAGCATTGTCAATTCTGGGCAAGGGGTACAAGTCTTTCTTAGTGAGGGAGTTCAGGCGGCAATAGTCCATTACAATGAGATGTCCTTCATCCTTCTTCTTGAGGATCAGTAACAGGGAAGCCTAAGGGCTCTGAGAGGGAGCTAGTAGCCCAGTGTCTAAGAGCTGCTTAAGCTCCTTAGATACTTGAGCATCCTCTACCCTATTACAGTGGTATGGTTTGACACAAAAAGGGGGTGCATCACCAGTATCAATCTGATGGATGACCCCTTTAGCCAGGCCATAGTCCGTAGGTCCAGAGGCAAAGATGTTGCTAAACTTATCAAGCAGGTCCAACATGTCTTTTTGTTGGATGGGAGACAATTAGGGGAAGTCAGCAGCGGTGAATAAGGAGAGAACTTGGGGATTGTCTTCAGGTAGATTGAAATCACTAAAAGTTCCAAAAGGGTAGAGGAATGTCACTTGTTCTGCCCCCAGTATTTGACCATACCCTATAACCTGGCCTTGGGTCACCTGCATGGGCAGGGCTGTCAGGTTAGCAAGCAGTAATTGTACAGGCACTTTGTGGGTTTGATCTAGAATCCCTGGACACATGTGGGGTTCTTTACGGCTTAGGGATTCAGGTGAGTAGAATTCCAGTAAACTTCTTGTCAGGTAGTTTGTAAGAAATCTGAGAAGCAATCACCACTTAGGAGCCTGGAGGAATATGATAGCTGCTGGGGCAAGAAGAGGTACCCCTTCTTCCGCAGGGCAGGAAGGAGGAGGGGTCTGCATGTTGGAGGAGTGAGCCCTATACTTGAGAGAGAAGATACCTGTGGGGTACTCAAGCACGCAAGTTTTAAGCCGTTTTCCTGAGAGGCGCGGAGGTTCCTCCAAAACCAAAGGGACCTCATATCCTAAGAGCAAAAGGTATCCATCTCAGAAGTTCACAATCTTGTTATACTCTAGGAGGAATTGTGTACCAACCAAGAGGTCATAGCTTTTGTTCTCAAGAACTACAGCGGGGGAAGTAATGAGGAGTTTCCCAAACCTCATGGGTAGAGTGAAGTTGGTACCAATGGCCTGTGTTTGTGCCATGTCAGCTATGTCATACAACTGAGTGTAGTTGAGGTCAGGGGCCAACTTAAGTTTCTTCATTAGTTTTGAAGATACTACGCTGACTGGAGAACCTGTGTCCAAGATGGCTTTGATTTTAACCTTTTGGATTGATACTTCCACACAGGTTGTATATTTCCCAAAGGGGGGCAAGACTGCCAACACATCTTGTGAAGCCTCTAGCTTCCTTTCCCATTTAGCTAACATGCACTGTAATGCAGGAATCTCCTTATACATAGTCTGCAGTGGGAGAGATATAGTTAAGTTTTGGAAGAGGGCTTTGGCTAGCTTGGCTACTTCCTCAGAAGAATCAACCAAGATGGGAGGTCAATGGGCTTGAGCTAGGTAAGGGCAAGCCACCATGGTTTTAGCTTTACTTGCAGGTACTCAGGAAGTGGTGGTGGTCTTCCCAGAGCAAAGCTTGTATGAGACAGAGATAGTTTCCGGAACAGCCAAGACAGAATAGCCATAACTATCAGAATCCTAACTATCAGAATCTTCAGGGTCTGAATCACTGGAGAGATTGTGGAATAGATGAAGGATAGTTGGACCAGAGGAAGACAGAGCTTCCTCATCAGAAGGAGGATCAGGGGGAGACGGAGGAGATTGGTCAGCAGAGAGCGTCTCTGTTTCTAAGCTGACCTCTCTTTTTCTGCCTGTTCCTTGGGGTCACAACCTTCCACTTGGGGATTAGTGCAAGTACGCAAGTAGTGTCCTAATTGGCCACAGTTATGACAACCTTGCCTCTTAGCCTGTCCACCAGCACCCAGTATCATAATGTGCGGCATACAAGAGGTGGTCTCAGCATTACTGGCTTTATTTTCACGTACCACTGTACCCCCATGGGTCAAATGCATGTCTTGCAAGAGCGTCTTAATACTCTTCATGGAAGTGAGTGAAGCCTTGTGTGCCTTAAAGTGTAGACATAGAAGCTGTTTCACTTTCAAAGCATTTGAACAAGCTGTGTAAGCTTCCTGGGGAGTTAACTGTCAACTAGTGATTAGCTGCTGGCCTTCAATGTAGAAACAATCTGCAAACTCAGCCAGGGTTTCCTTGGGCTTAAAGGCAATGTGCATAAATGCATCCTTCTTGATCTCCAAGCTGAGATCTCCTCCAAGCTCCTCAATAAGGAGGCACTTCATGTCCTCCCAAGTAACAATGGAGGGGAACTTGGGGACCACTACTTCTTGGTATGTGGGATAGAGACAGGTGAGGATATGTTCCTTTTTGAGTTCATCAGTAGCCCTACGCATTGCAGTCTTGTAAATTGTTAGAAAGGCAGCAATGGTAGAGGTTTTGGGATAAAATATCTGCTTGAAGGTTGATTTGTAGTTTGGGTCAATGGACGAGGACTGACTATTTTCACCAGGGTTGAGGACATTAATATGAGGGTTGCCTTCAAACTCAGATTCAGCAGCAGGTTGTCTAGCCCAGAGGAGTCAAAGGCTTTCCTCTAGGGTATCCAAGGTAGAGCTGTTCTGTCCACTAATATCCCTAGCAGTGGCGGCAGCAGTTCCAAATTTGTCAATCTTAATTTGTTGTACCGCCAAGGTGCCAGCAATTCCATTGAGGCAGGTGGTCAGGGAAGTGGTCTGAGCAACCAAGGGGATGACTTGTCCATTCAGTGTCTCAGTAAAGCGGGAGAGATTTTGTACCTCCCTTTTCAATGTGTCTTGCCTGTCAGCTACATCATTTGTTACTTCTGCAAGCTGATCTAGTGCATGTGCGCAGTTGACCCAGGGTTAGCCTTCCAAACCAGGGCAGCAACCATGATTGGCATGAGCGGGAGTATTAACAACTTCACCTTCCTATTCATCTTCAGATTCTGATGACAAGTCCTCAGAATTAGAGAGACGTTGTCTCAAATACTCAATTTCACCTTGCAAAGTAGCCACTTGATCAGTGAGCAAAGCAATGCAAGGATCAGGCATAGGTTCAACTGGAGGGGGTTCTGAACAGAAGCTTGATGTCAAGTGGTAGCCTTGAGTTTGGCTATTGCTTCCCATACCTTTGATTCAAAATCAGATGGGGCCGCAACAGGAGGAGCGGGAGGAGTCACCTAAATAGACGCTACTCTATCATCCACATAATTTTGTACTTGATATAGAGTGTTGCCTAGTGCAGCCTTATCCAGAATGTATTGATGCTGCAGATGACGGCCCCAAGTATCAACATGAGCTCCCACCAATTTAAGTTGTGAATTGACATGTTCTTGGAATTGTTAAGTTTGCTAACCAGAGTATCAAAATCCTGGCAATGATTTATCAGAAAGGCCTCAATTTGCTCACGCCATGCTGCCTGATGCTCATCCAATTTGCATAGTTGGTCCTTGATGTATCCAGGGAGCAAGAAACAAAGGGAATTCAGGGAGGAGATTAAGTACTTCTGAGAGGCCAGCAAGTCACATTGGTTATTGGAAATACACATAAAGAGACTCTGTGACCATTCTTGATATGCCATATTCTGAGCATGGTTTTTTGAGACAGCAGTGGCCACAGCATTTAATAGTTGATTCTGGGATCCTAATGCAAGTTGATGGTGAACCAAGGCGGGTTGAATGAACTGGTTGACTAATACACCAATTGTATCCATGGACTCCATCAACGCGGGGGGGAGATCAAAGTCCAAAAGGAAGGAGTACAGGTCTTCAGAAGCGTACCCGGGACAGAGACCAGGGATAGTGTGCATTGCCACAGTTCCAGAGTGGAGAAGGGAGCGGGAGGCAGCACAAGCTTGCTTGTAATTGAGAGAGAAACCTGGAAGGGGAGCCCACGCGGGCCCGGGGGACGGAACCAATACCATAGGAGTTGAGGGGGAATTGGTGATGTCTTCTTCTAGAGGGGGACTAGAAACTTTATGTTGCTCAGGTACTTCATAAACAAAGGGAGAAGGACCAGAGAATGGGTGTGGGAACAGGGTAACCAAGGGGCTTGCAGCCCCTGTAGTGAGCACCATTTTGTTGTGTTTGGCTCCTGGGGACAACATCCAGGAGGACACAACAGGAAATCTTTATAACAAAAGATTTGAGGTTCAAAGCTAGCCTTGGGTTAGCCTTCAGGGAAAAATTAAGGGCACATACCTTAATTTACTGGAAAACAAGATGTGAAAGCCCTTTTGGCAGAAAGGACAGGAGAAAGCTTGAAGATTATTAAAGCCAACACAAATGTGGATAAACTTGTCTTTATTAGGAGAAATTATTCTACTTAAATGGTATACAAGGGGCAGTAATCACTCATTAGAAAGACAGAGTGGCTGAGGGGGTCACGTTGGGATGAGGTCATACCAGGATCATTCACAGACAGGTAAAATAATCTAGAATGGGTGGATATTGGACCAGATCAATTTGCAGAAGGTAAGGAATTTCCAAACTTGAAAGCAAACCCAGCCAAATCTTTGCAGCTATCAATATTTGAAGGCCATATCAAAATAGCATTAATGGCGCAATTTCTGACACTCCAGCTCTGAAATATTATCAGTGGCCTTGGAAGGTTTGCAGCAGCTTGCTTGCTACTATTATTCTTAAACAGCTCTCCTGAATTAATACCAAATTGATGTTGTTAGGCTTCAGGTGTTTAAAGGCCTTGATTAAAAGATATGCACCTTATTTTAGCAGGGGTAAGGCTATCTTCACAGGGTATCACTGCATCATTGGTGTGATAAAATAATCTGGGGATCAAATGTGTTTTGCCCCTCTTTGCTGTAAACCTGTTCCAGATCTTAGTGTTGAGGCAGGCCTCAAAAATAATTTTCCTTTTATAAAAATTGATTGCTCTTTGTAGCAGATTTTTTGGTTATTGAATTGGAAGATTAAATATTGGCAAAAAACCTGATTTCTCCTCATTGACATGGTAGGGAAACACTTTAGGAGTGCTTGAGGGCTTTGGATTTGCCATTAAAATTGCAGTTGTTCTGGATGATTAATGGATCCAAAGTCACAAGAAAATGGCCTTGCACTCCTTTGAGTAATCCTCATGCTCAAAATGATCATCAAAAGTGGTGAAGAAAGAAAAAGATGCTTTGAGGAAGAGGAGGGAAGAGATCCTTAGAGGATTGTTTAACATTTATCTCCTTATCACTAGGGAATAAAGAATCTTTAAATTTCTTTTTCTTGCAGAGCAGCACTTCTTCATGAAATCTTAATCATTGGCTTACTTATTAAATGATAAATAATCAAAAGGAATTTCATCAATCAAATAATGTTGAGAAGGGGAGGGTGAGGAGGGAGTTGAATTCTTGGCATTTGAGCTATTCTTGGAGTACTTGAAAGAAGAAGAGGTCCTATGGGGAGTAGCACCAGGGGTCCTTATGGGTGTATTATATTTGACACCCTGTTTATTTTTCCTAAAAATGTTGGCCTTGGCATGAAAATATAAGGGAAATCATAAAAAATAACCTTAAAAATATCAGCAAGGAAAATGAAACAGTAAAATTAAATATAAAATAAACATAATGCCAAAAAATCATCCTTGATTAGCATAGATTTAAAAATTTTAGGTTCATAATACACTTTAGGATACACCTTAATTGAAAGAGAACAAAGGAAAAGCAAGCATAAAAAGGATTTGTATTAAAGCTCATCAAACCTAAAAGAGTTTCAAAGAAAAAATATTGTTTTTATGCTTGGAAAATTATTTTACAGTAGTTTTAAAAGCTATGGCAACAAGAAAATACTTCAGATTTAAACAAAAATAACTCAGATGTAAAAAAAATCAAAAATAAATAAATAAATAAATATATTGTAAATTAATATAAATTTGTTTATTTTTAATTTTGTTTACATCTGAGTTATTTTTGTTTAAATCCAAAGTATTTTTGCTTGTTGCCATAGCTTTAAAACTACTGTATTGAGGATTATTCAATAAAAAGAAAAAAGTGTTGGATTGGTAACTTTTCAACATCAAAGGATCCCAAAATTCTCACAGTTTTCTACAAAAAAAAATGAACTACCACCATCAACTTTAAAGGAGTTCACTTTTTTATATAAAAAACTATGTGTTAGAAAATCTGCAGACCATGATATTTTATAATCTGCCAGATGATATCCTAAGTCTTCTAACATTAGGAAAGTGCAGAGAACCTGTGACTTTGGCGTAACCTGCGTCCTGGAATACTTTGTTGTCTGCAGAAGTAGCAAGTCTGACTGGGCCCAAATCACAAAGGATCTGGGACAATACTTCCTACTTCTGGATATAGGTCCATAGTTGTTGTCTTTATATTTTACTATAGATAACTATACTGTATGACAAAAATACCATCTTTTGATCTGCTAGTAAAGCCTAAGAGATGATCACATTAAAGAAATAATACTTGGATCAATCATCAAGTAAATACAGAATCATCAGTCTTTTATTCTAATGGACTGGCTTTAAGGCAGCCTGCCTGTCTGGGTTTTATCTGAGTTATCTCACAACACTAAGAAGAGCCTGAAGTAGCATTAGGTCAACACAGCAGGAGGCCCAGCCTTTTCTGGGTGATTTTGTGAAAGCTTGCTTGAAAGCTTCCTCAGCTTACTGTGTTTGTTCTAGACATGCCGCACAGCTGAATCTCTTTTCAGCTACCTGCCTGGGCTACTATCCAGGGCTAGCTAGCCAGCAATTGGCTACTAGTTTACAAGATAGTTGTTACACTTAATCAGAGCTACTCTAATACAATAGGCTCAGGGCCTTTTATCTTAGAGTGTTTGGCCTGGCAGCCCAGTCCATGTTGGACTCTGCTAGACATAATGCAGATGATGGTCCTTATGATGGTCCTCCAGTTCTAGGATATAATTAAAGTTTAGAATAGTAATTATTATGTAGTGCATATTGAGGTGCTTGCAGACAGGAACTAGTTAATGAGCAGTAATTTCATTTTCCATTCATTAGTTACAATGTATGAATTTGTTGATGTCATGATATGATTTAGTTGCTGATTCATTGATCCTGCAGCCCGCGTTATTTTGTTGAAACCATTTCTAAGAGCAATTGACAGCTGGCACACGTTAATTGGTTTAATCTGTTAATTAGTCAATATCCAGGAATCCTGAAACTATGCTTCCCTATAAAGGTTTAATTAAATTGATCTGGACTTTAAAATTTAAGCCAAATTCTTTTGTAATTCTGGAAAAAATAAAAAAGCACATTGTTTTAAAAAAGCTATTTTCATTAAAGATGGTTTAATAATAAGAAGAGTGGGATATATTATCTTACTTCTTTTGCATTATTATAAAGTTAAGAATCATTATCTACTTATAAAAGAGATAATGTGTTGAATTGTGGGCATTGAGCATCTCAAATACTGTAAATTCAGAACCTAAACGTAAAAATGCAGGATTGTCAAATCCTTGGTCCAAATTTCAAATCACTTTTGCGGGCAACTCAGCTGAGTGAAAAATAAAATATTTAATAAAATCAAACATTTAATTTGAATATTTTGATTTATTTAAATTGGCAAATTTTGAATCTCTTGAGTAGATAACTCAACTAACAAAAGACAAAACTCAGCAAAAAAATACAGGATACATAAATCAGAAATGCGGGATTCTAATGTACAATTTGAGATTTCCTGTATTTCAAAAGAATCATAGACATCATGGAAAACTTAACAAATCTGAAATTGCGGGATTGTCAAATCCAAGAACCAAGTTTCAAATCATAATTGCAAGAAAATTAAAATAAATATAATTTATGGGTGTCTCAAAAAGGATGCCAAAGGATCTGGATTGGATTTGTGCTAATCTTTTTAGGAATAATAGGCATTCTTAAAAATCACCCTATTCCATTTTAGGACAGCTAAAATTTAGATGCTTGATTACAGTAGATTTCAGAAAATACTAATAATAAAATAGAATTATATATTACAATCTGCTTTTACCATGTTGCCTTTTACTTGGTGTGTTGATAGTTCATTTGCTGTTGATAAGGTGTTTGCATTTAATTGGATGGTTTCACCTCCAGTTGCCTTGGCAATAGGAAATCAAGCCGCCTCCCCAAGACCAACTGTGGTTGCAGAGGCGGCTTGATTTCCTATTGCCAAGGCAACTGGAGGTGAAACCATCCAATTAAATGCAAACAACTTATCAACAGCAAATGAACTATCAACACACCAAGGAAAAGGCAATATGGTAAAAAGAGATTGTAATATATAATTATATTCTATTATTAGTATTTTCTGAAATCTACTGTAATCAAGTGTCCTTAATAGCAGTACATGAATACATAGTGCATTAAACTGATGGTTTATCTTTTCCTCTCCTTTCTTCCTTGAAAAGAAGTTTTTTTGGCCCCTTGGCTACGCTGGGGGCCAAAATTTTTTAAAAAATTTCTGCATCATTAGGAGAGTAGCTCATAAATCATTATATGGGTTTATGGTTGCTATATTAGTGATTTAGAGTGCAGAATATTACATAATTTCCAGTTTAGACAATTTTACATTTCACTTAATTTCATGTCTAAACATGGTTGTTGAGATTGTATTTTCCATTTGATTTTATCCAGAGTGGAGCTTATTGATTTGGGTTGATTTGTCCTAGTTTCTTACTTTACATTCAACTTGGATTCCAGTTCCTGCAATTAATATCTGAGTTTACTAGTGGCATTCAAAAGTGATTTGAAATTTGGTTCCTGGATTTGACAATCCCGCAATTTCAAAAAACATAGTAAACTTAATGAAAATGGTTGATGGGTTTGAACGCTTCAAATCTGATTCCAGTTAATTCATTTTGTCCATTGGAAATATGCAGTTCAACTTGAACTTTGCAAAGTGTCTATGAGTTCCCGCATTTTTAAAAATTCAAATAAAAATACAAATCATTCAATTTAATTAAAAAAGGCTATCCCACAAAAGTGATTAAAAATTTGAACCAAGGATTTGACAATCCCGCATTTTTATGTTTAGGTTCTGAATTTACAGTAATGAACCACCTATCAATATAGGCTAAATTCTGAGCCTTTAGTTGGTTGAATTTATGAAAATCTTGTGGCTATTAAATACTTTCAATCAGGGGAGATTCAACTTTATGCTTTGATAAAATCAATAAAAATTCCTTAATAAATACTGTAAATTCAGAACCTGAACGTAAAAATGCAGGATTGTCAAATCCTTGGTCCAAATTTTGAATCACTTTTGCAGGATGGCCTTTTTTAAATAAATTGAATTCTTTGTATATTTATTTAATTTTTTAAAAATGTGGGAACTTGTAGACGCTTTGCAAATTTCACTTCAAACTGCACATTTCCAATGGACAAAATAAATTAACTGGAATCAGATTTGAAGCGTTCAAATCCATTATTCATTTTCATTAAGTTTACTATGTTTTTTGAAATTGCAGGATTGTCAAATCCAAAAACCAAATTTCAAATCACTTTTGAATGCCACTAGTAAACTCAAATATTAATTGCAGGAACTGAAATCCAAATTGAATGTACACTAAGCACACTAGGAAACACCAACCCAAATCAAGAAGCTATACTCTGCATAAAATCAAACTAAAAATTCAATCTCAATAACCATAATTAGACATAAAAGTGATTAAACTTTAAAATGATCCAAAACTGGAAAGGATACAATATTATTCACTTCAAATCACAGATATAGAAACTCTGCTACTATTTAAGGCTAAATCAAGAGAAAACAACTACCCACAACTAAACCAATAAATCCAAATAAATATATATTTAACCTAAAATATATATTTTTATTTTATTTTTATGGACCGTCAATTGCATTCCCAACCCACTCCTGCACCAGCCCGCGGGGCAGCCTGTCCACAAGGGCGTCCCAGAAGGTCCAAGAACAGACCCAGAACCCAACTTGAGGGGAGTCATGCCAACACACAGGCCTCCTGAGGCGTCATAGCCAGTCAACCACCTCCCGCATCCCAAGACCAATCAACCAGCCTGAATCCAAGACAGAAGCCGCTCTCAAGGCCTGCCACCAAAGTCCCCTACACCAGGATCACCGGGAACACTGAGGTTACTTACACATCCACTGTGTACCCAGTTGTCACCTGGCCCCACACTCTTGATCCAAGAGTTGCCACTTCCTGCCTCTGCATCTTTGACACCACCTATGAGCCATTGGCCATAATTGAGGAGCCATCTGTGCCTGTGACGTATTTCACCATTGACGGTGTCAGCGCAACCAAGCGTGATCCCACCTTCTACACAAAGGTCCCCATCCCCTGTGTTGAGCCTGCCAGCCAGGATGCCGCGGTACCTGTCAAGGGCTGGTGTCAGTTGACAGATAGTGAGTGTGAAGCTCTCCTCAACTGCTTGAACAGGGGAATTGCAGTTTGGGGTAGGACACACCATTTTGAACACAGCATCTCAAAAAACGCTATCTCAAATTACGCCATCTCAATTTTTTGCTATCTCAATTTATTAGTAAAAACAGCATTTCAATTTATGGCATTGCAACTAAGAAAAACAAGTATTAAAATTTTAGATTTTTTGAACTCCAAAAATAACCCAAAATATTCTCAAAAAATAAAAATAAAATTTTTTTCTAGGCTTAAAAAAGCCTCAGAATTTCAAATCTGCAATAAAAATGGGGATAATTAGTAGTAACTTAGTTGTGTAAAGCCCAAAAGTTAAAATAATCCCAAAAACAACTATTTTATCTATTTTAACAACAACTGTGGTAAGTTTGACTCCCTGGTGATTGACTCCCTGGTACTCAAGTGCTGAATATGTGAATCTATTAGTATTTTTGGCTTAACTGATTTTAAGCTAATTTTTATTAGTAATTTAGGGGTTCAAAACCAAAAACCAAGGTTA
>QTSX02006128.1:0-20187 GCA_014839935.2 Entomophthora muscae | reverse complement strand
ATCTGGTAAGTCTACCCTGCTCTGACAAAGTTCACAAGCCTCAGTCTAAAGCAGAGTAGCCCCAGGGATATAGTTTTCCCAAGTGTTGCTAGGACAAAGCACCCCAACTTGGGAAGCCTGTCATCAAGCCCTACCTGCTGGTGGGGACTGTAGATTTAAATTCAGCAACCATTGCAGGTGGGAGGTAGTGGGGAAATTGAGCCTGGGCGGGGGTGGATGCTGGCACTTAATTTCCCAAAAACCCCATGCCGCCTTCAAACCCTGACCTCCAAGGAGTTCAGGTAACCGCTTAGAGGACCCCAATTGATGGCATTGGTAACCTGAGCAAATATCATGTAAGAGCAGGCCACTTTATTGAGACGTAGCCAGGAGCTTTAAGTGACATCATTTCCAGCCGACTACCTTGGGGGTGGATACTTCACTTTCAAGTAGATAACTGCCACATGGTCCACCACTTGGCATCTACCCATCTGATCTGCAGTGGCAGGACCATCCAGCTTGGCATTTCATCGCTCCAATCTCCTGGTAATCCTCACCCTCAGGATGGAAAAGTCCCAAAGCTGGCAAAGCTGGGTGTGAACCCAGATATGCAGCTGTTCCAAGGCTATGAGTCAAATCAAGGCCTGCCTCTTGTACCATGTGCTATAACCTGCTGCACATTTCTGTATCCCCTCTTTAAGGGGTACCACTTCAGAGTAAATATGCCCTGCTGCTGCTTATTGGTAATGGCATCCTGGTTTAGGTGTAGGTTCCCCATTGGATTGGCTATGGCAAGCTCTTACTCTAGTTCACCATGGCAGGTAGGGAATAGGGAAGTATATGAGATAGTTTGGTATGGCTTAAGTTAGGAACAATACTGAACCTTCTGGGAACAAGGGATAGTTCAGCTTCAACCTGATTTTTTTGGAGTTTCTTGGGAGGGTGCAGGTCAACTTGGCTGCTGTCTAGGATAAGTCCAAGCCAGCCTCCATGTCTAGCATGGTGATGGGGGTTTACTTTACCTGTACTGGGTTGAGGGGTAGGGTCCAACTTTTACCCTGGGTAATTTATGGATAGATGAGTTGGGGTATTTTATACCCTTGGTGGTATTTTCAGCAGGTGCTTCTGAGATCCCTTTAGGTGGCACAAGGTTGAATTTTAAGTTCTATTCCTAGGGCTGAACAGTGATTGATGACCTTGGCTTGAGGGTGAATCTGGGGTTAGGGTTAGGTATTATTCAGGTTTGGCCCATAATCACAGGGATGGAAGTTACCCTTTGGCTGGGGATGAAGGTATAGCTTGTTGGTGGGTTAGATTAAATGGTATGGTTTATTTAAGCGGGTTCTTTGGGGGTTAGCTAAGGGCTTGCTTACGGACCAGGTTGGCGTAGTAGCCGTTCTGGGATACCAGTTCTTGGTGGGTGCCCCGTTCGAGGATGGTGCCGTCCTGCAGGTAAAGGATCAGGTCAGCGTGCTTGATGGTGGATACACGGTGGGTGATGGCGATGGTGGTCCTCCGTCGGGATGCGGTGTGGAGGGCGACCTGGACGGACTTTTCCAAGATGGCATCTAGGGTTGAGGTGTAGTCCAGGAGGAGGAGCTGGGGGCTTCGGAGCAATGCCCGGGCAATTGCAATGCGCTGCTTCTGGCTGGTGGTGAGTGAGGTGCCCTTGCTCCCCACTACAGTGTTGTAGTTTAGCCGAAGCGTCATGATGAAGTCGTGGATGTTGGCGGCTTTGGCGGATGCGATCACGTCGGCGATGCTGAGGGCAGGGCCGGTGGTTGGAGCCCCCAGCAGGATGTTGTCCTTGATGGATAGGTTGAACATGGCTGGCTCCTGGCTGATCAGCGAGATGGTGTCGCGGTACGATGCAAGGGGGAGATCCCGGATGTCCACCCCGTCCAGGGTGATGGATCCGGAGGTGACGTCATAAAAGCGCTCAATCAGGTCAATGCAGGTGCTCTTCCCGCAGTCACGCGGGCCAACAAGGGCAACCAACTGGCCCGGCCTGGCATGGAAGCTTATGCCGTTCAAGGGCATGGCTTTGGGGTGCTTGAAGGAGACTTGGTTGAAGCGGATGGCGCCGGACTCTTTCACCAGCATGTGGCGGAGGATGCTGGTTGGGGTTTCGTTGACTTGGTACATCCTGGGCTGGCGATGGGTGAGCTCATAGAGTTTCATGCTGCTGGTGGCAACGGGTTTGACGCCGGCAAGGCGGGGATTTCCTTGGCGGCCTCGATCGCTGCCATGGTAAAGATCAGCGCCGAGCCCAAGTAGAAGATGCGGTTCTCGTCGCCCTCCTCAGCCAGGCTAGCGCTATGCTCGCGGATAAAGAAGCCAACCGCAACGATAATCAGCGGAAGGATGCTGTCAGGAATGGAGATGAACAGGGCGGTCAAGCACGAGTTCAGGTATCCCGTTCTAAGAGCTGCTCGTTGGTGTTCGCAGTACCGGGTGAAGATAATGTCCTCCCTGGCCAGGGATAACACTGTGCGTATTTGGGAGATGTTCTCTTGGACAAAGTCGTTGACTTTTTGGTATGCTTCGCTCCGCTGGCGGGCGGACTTGTCAAACAGAGCCATTGACGCATAACCTAGGACAAGCAGTGCTAGGAAAAAGACAAGGATGATTTCTGCCAGATGCGGGATAAAGTAGAAGGTGAGGGCTGCCGAAGAAACCAAGTCAGCAAGGATGCGGAGCAACGGCCCCAAAGCACTGCGCTTAAACGTGTCGATGCTTCTGGGGATGCAAGACGCCATCGCCACCAGGGCCTCGGTTGAGTTTATCTGGAACCACGCCATCTCCTGCTTCAGAATCGATCCGAGCAGAAGCAGCCGCAGGCGGGTCAGCAGCTTGCCAGCCCCGATCCCGAACCCCCACAGCCAGAAGAAGTGCACCATTGCCGCCAACACCGCGATAGATACCGCGGTAAGAAGCATGTCCGTCACATTGCTAGCATCGCTTTCCTCCTCAGCCTTGAGCCGTTGGATTTCATTGTACTGGGGACTAAGCCAAACAACAAGGATAAACTTGTTCATGCCGCCTAGAATGGCACCCACAGCCCCCGCAAGGTTGTAATAATTTTCAGGAAACCCCAGCCCGAGGAGGTACCACATGCTTTCAAACAGGGACGCCCGGGTGTCGGAGAAGACTGTCTCGGTGGGTGAGGAAGGAATCACCGAAGGAACCTTGGTGCTTAAAGGAGGAATCAAATTTTGAATGCGCAGCAGTTCAGGGTACATCCTGCCGTTAGCTATGAGCTGGTCATGGGTCCCCTGCTCGACAATGCGGCCTCGGTCCATGACGACGATGCTGGTGGCATGCTGAACCGTGGAGAGGCGGTGGGCAACCGTGATGACGGTCCTTCCCTGGGCGATGCGATCAAGGGCTCGTTCCGAAGCGGGATCCAGCGTGGCTTGATCTAGAAGCAGAATGGTGGGGTCTTTGACAATTGCTCGGGCAACACTAATCCTTTGCTTCATGTCACTCGACAAAGACATGCCCTTGTCACCAACAGGCGTCTCGTATCCCTGGGGAAGCTTACAGACAAAGTCATGCATACCCAAGTCCACACATACCTTCTCAACCAATTCTCGCTGCTTCTTAGGAGACAAATCGCTTGCAACAAATCCCATGGCAATGTTGTTATGGAAAGTGTCGCTGAACACCACCGGCTCCTGAGGGATATAGCCGATCTGGCGCCTAAGCCAACTCACGTTGAACTCTTTGATGTTGATCCCCCCAACAGTGATCATTCCACATGTAGGGTCGTGGAACCTTTCGATAAGCTGGATTACCGTCGACTTGCCGGAATCTCTAGTGCCAACAATGGCCACGTGGGCTCCGGCGGGCACCTTCAAGGTGACCCTGTTCAGGAGCTGGAAGTCCACCGAGTGGAAGGCTATGCTCGCCAGCTCGAACCTCATCTTCTCGCCAGAGAAGGTGCCCGGCCTCAACTCAATCACCTGCAAGACCTTTGCTGCCGCCACCCGCGCACTGCGGATGGAGTTGAAGCTCTGGGGGATGCGCAGGATGGACCTCAGGAACAGGAACAGGCACAGGGCAACAAACACCAGGTGGGTGTAGTTGGAAGACACCTCCTTTGGGAGATGCAACTCAATGCCAATAAAAACCGCAAACCCCAGGTTTACCGAGAGTATCACCATTGCACCAGTAATGCTTTCAACCACCACCCGCTTCAAGGAGAACTTCTCGCTTTGCAACGTCAACCGTTCAAAGTGGACAGCAACCTTCTTTAGCATCGAGAAGGAATGCACTGCACGAATGTCTGCAACGGCATCCCGCATGAGGTTCTCGGCAGCAGTCTGCTCCGCCAGAGCTTGCTCCTCAAGCTGCCCCGCGCGCCGGTTGCCCACCACCGCCACCACCAGAGCCATGGCCAGAATCAAAAATATCAAGGCAACATCCACAATGTACAGGCTGAAGGAAGAAATCACCGCAAAGAATATCACCCCAAAGTCCATCGTAAGCAGCCCAAGCTTCTCGCTCACACACTCCCGCACAACTTCCATGTCACGCGACACCCTAAAGACAATCTCCCCCGCCCCCAGCACATCATGGCACGCCAAATCCATCTGCAGCACTGACTTCATGTACGCCTTGCGCATGCGATACACCATCCTCTCCCCAACAAACATGAACGACGAGAGCCCAAACCAAGTCAATGCCGCCATTGCCACCGCCAGCACAAACGTCATGTGCAGCCTTACCCCAGGAAACTCCTGCCCCTTAACGCTCAATCCCCACTTGAAATCCGTCTTGACATCCACAACAAGCGACATGAATATGTTCAGGATCGTCAACAGCGCCGCCAAGACCAGCCCCAGCCCCGCCCAATAAACCAAGACAACCTCCCCCCACGTGATATAACAACCCAGCTGCCGAAACGTTGCCGGTTCCGGCGTCAAGTGCAGACGTGCATCCTACCAGATTAAACCCCAAGCCTAATAATAAATACCTTCTTTGACATTGGATAAGCCCGTAACCAGAATCACCCAACCTTACCCAACCTAAAGCCATCCGTGGCGCTCTGAACAAGCGGTGCTGCGGCTGGATTCCACATTACATCTATTCAAGTAGATTTTATTTCAACCACTGAATCAATGCACTCGATCCGAAAATCCCCCCGATACCACTTCCCTATTCTTCTGAATTACCAACCCATCAAAATTTTAATCATCGATTTGACCAAACCTATCCTCAATATGCTTTCTTCGTGTACGGTTATCCCAGAATACACCCCACCACAACTTCGTTCAAGTAAACTTGTAGATTGGATTGAAACAATCAAGTCCAACTGTTAAACTTAAAAGCATCATATCCAACCGCCATACATCAAACCACAAAACTTTGAATAAACTAATTCCTACCCATAGCCCAGATAAAGCATCATTGTGGTTTAGAAGCATAGGCTGTCACAATTTCCAAGCTTACCTGCAAGTGTTATTTCTATAGAAACCCATATAAATACTAGTCTAACTATACATGGCCTTTATAATCAGGAACCACCCTTCAAGTCTCCCATGGTACCCATCACAGATGATCCCAACACCATTTCTAGCGCTCCATATAAGTTGATTCTGCCCCACCCAAGCTGCCAACTTTGCTTCAAAGATAATATTGGTGAATGCCAATCCAATCCATTGCCCAATCCTCGCTCAAATCAACATAACTTGTCCCCATACTTTATATCGAACCCTCTTCCTTATAACTGAACCTTCTTCATGTCAACCCCATCCTTTCAATCAACCCCTCCCTCGGTCGATCTCCAGGTTTCCTCAACCATCCATATCCGCTGTATCTCAGCAGAAGTCAACCACCATATGTAGCCCAGCATCCATCCCCCTGCCCTGAAAGGTCACTATAGCCATCAAAGGGTGATATATACAGGAGGACTTGATCCTCAGTCATTTCTCATCACCAGTCCAAATCCCTACATTATCTATTTATTCCCCTGCACAAGGCCTAACTCATCCTCAATAAAGAACCAATCACCACAGCCTTTAAACTGGATATTTCCATCTTGGATTGTACCTTCATGTCCTTTCCTGATAGGTTTGGTTGATGAAGCATGAACTGTAAGGCCTTATAGTCTTATAAGTAGCTACCTAAAGCTAACAGCTTGCCTTGCTACAGTAGAAAACCAAATGTTAGGGATAGATCACCCTCAAAAGGAAAGAGATCCAAAACATGTAACCTCTAAACCTTGTACAAAGTTGAAAGGGTTGACCATGATTGATGTAGAGGATTAAAATCTTGATCCACCCCGCAGATATAGCTACACTTGACCCCTCTCCTTGGAAACAATCAATCTTGATAAACAAGCCATCAAGTATCAGCTTCCCCTGGGCAAGGTGCTTGACCTGCTGACCCCCAAATCCCTTGAAATGTGCCACCACCAATCTGAATTCATGCCAGGACTTCCCCCAGCTGAAGAGATCCCCATCAGCTAATAAGAAACCTTGGAACCCCCTCCCCAACCTAAACTCCCCCAAACCTTTCCCCACTCCAGAAACTTGGTTCCTGATAGCTTCATCCCTCCAAAGAATCTTAAAGGAGGAACCTCCCTCAAGTGGAATATATTGGCCCCTAGCCCCAGCTTTAGGCAGTTTATCTGCTGCCATGCTCCCTTTGGTATCCAAATATTTGTCTGTACCTTGACCTGCTCTCTATCTTTTAGCCCCTCTGACCTCTCTCTGATTCCCCTCTTCAGATGCTTCTGTTGATTTCGATCTTGGCTGCCACCATCTGCTACACTTCCAAAGGTGAAAAAACTGGTGAGCCCCCTTCCCAAGATTTGGGGGGATGCTTTCAAACCAGTTGCCAACCTGTTTAGATCATCTAGCTGGGGTTTCTAGGATACCCCAGGACGCTACTTAGCTGGACATGCATGTTCAATCCCTCCAGGTTTGACCTCTCTGCTCCCCCCACCTGACTGGTTCAACCCCACCGCATCTTTAACACCTCCTGCTTCAACCCCTGGCTTGTCCATCCTCTCTAAGGTACCCCTGGTGGCCTGTTGAATCCCTTGGGCTTCAAACACCATCTATCCATCCTAAAGGGCAAGACTGATGTCCTGGTTACTGCTTTGGCCTCCCTTGAGTGACCATTGTAGCTTCCTAGAGCTGTGGTTCAGTGTTACCGCTCTCAATGAATAAGCCAGAAAACTCATGTATCTCCATTCTGGTCTGCTGGGCCCCAGTAACAGCCTTCCTTGGGTAGCTGGTAAGGATACACGCTCTGCCAGGCTCCTCCAGTTGCTGTGTGGACCAGCAGCCTCCCAAGATCCCTCAACCCCCTGCTCAGGCTAAGGTCAACCCCCCTCCCGCTTCAATACCTGGAGATCAACTTTAACATGGCTTGCTTCAAGTTTCAACTCATCCACCTACCCCATCTTTAACTGGCTCTGAGAACTTAGCTGGACCCTGATTCATGTTTAACCCCTTACCAGGCAGCTCTTGTGCTGGAATCCCTTGGGTGTTCCCAAGTGGGTCAAGGCATCCAGATTGGCCCCAGGTGCCGTAAAATATGGCTATAGGATGCAGTAACTCTACAATGGTTAGTCAGTGATCCTAACTCTTAATACTATACCTGTAGTTGGTATAGCAACAGCCTTTGGTAGGGCAGAAGAATATAAGGGTATAAAGACAAAGCTGGTATTTTATTTGATAGCCATGTGCTTATACAGCAGAAGGCGGGGGATGGCCACTAGAGGGAAGGAGGCACTGGCCAAAGGACTTGCCAAAGAGAGGAGCGGGGAAGGCACCCTAGAAATGCCTGGCAAGAAAATGGCCAGGGTTACCCCCTTGCCTAATGGAGGCAGGTGGCAATTGCTTTGATGCCCTGTTTATAACTTCAGAAGTGAAGCCTGTACCAGGTGCGCAACGGAAAACAAACCTGATGCTAGCTTTTAGGTGTCTTCAACCTGATTATTGCTCATTTACTCATGCCCCAATAAGGCAATCACGCAATTGTGCAAGCGTCTTGTTGTTCCAGATCCAAGTGGGCATCTTTAATGTCTGATTGGTCAAGACCTGCAACACCAGGGGTCCCAAGTTTGATCCCGGGGACTTTTTCTCTAGCCCTGGCTCTTTATGGCTGCTACTTGCTGGACCTCCCCCCTAGCTGGGGTTCCAGCATGTCCTGGCCAGATAATCCTGTAGTGACCAAGCATTGAATTGAACCCCCTATTCCCAATTATCTCAGGCTGGGGTCCTGTATGCCGCTGCCCTGGAAGGGCTCTAATGAAGTGCAGCTTTAGAAACCTGACCCCTATGCCCTGAACATGGCTGCTGTGGACCCATGTAGGCCAGGGTGAAACTCCTGTCAGGGATCCATTCCTGAGGAAGGAAGGAACACAAGTATTTCAGAAGAGCAGAAGGATGAAAGCCCACCATCAAAGAACCCACAGGAATGCCAACCCTTAAAGTGTTCATCAGATATCCCCATAGCCTATATGGACCCAAGAATGGAGAAAAACAGGTCAACCCATAGCATACTGCCACATAAGTCAATACATACCAAGGAGCTCCCAGGCAAATCACTGAGGGAGGTAAAGGAGGAGGCAAAGAAGGCGGAAATTTTATTTATCACAAGTGGGGGGGACTGGTGCTTAGTATACAAATAATCCCAAGCCAAAGATTTTTTAGTGTCCTTGACTCAGATATCAGAATTGAATTCACAGCCTTCCGCAACAGGGGAACATAGAGCTAAACCAAATAGAAGCAGAAGTTTCTGCTTCCAGATCATTGGGAGGTTAATTTTGGATCTACTAATTTACCAAGTGAAGAATATAGAAAACCAAATTTGTTGATCCAGGAAGTGAAGTTGTTAGAGCACTGGGTAACCTCCCAGTGTTTCTGACTAAATACTGTTAAGTTTGATGTGGGGAGATGGAATAATATGTGGTGAATTTGGAGGTATATTGGTTATCATAGTATGTTTGGCTGTTTAGTCATCTTGGTTCAACTGATGCAGCAAACTTGCAGGATGCAGCTAGCAGCAGCCAAACCTTCAAGTTGATTGAGAACCAGTAAATTAAAAGCAGTGGTTTGGTGGTTATTCAAAGCTGCTGGTGCAAAGGCTTTTCCTCTGCATATTGATTGGGGAACTTGCAGTTGCCTGTATAACATGGGTGCGCATTTTTAAACTTGTTGTCTTATTGGCTGTTTTGATTTTGAAATGGTTCTGATTAGTTCATTGGTTTATTAGGTGGTTGGATTTTGAATCAGGTGGCTGTGTATGCTCAAGCTACTTTACGGAGCCCGCTTTCCCATTCAAACTTGGCGGCAAGCTTTTTCTCTTGACTTTAACTAATACATCATTGATTTTAGATGTTTCCAATCACTCCAAAGTTTTAGGGTTCAATTCCCTGACTGATGCCTGTACTGGCATCAAGTTGAAATTAATAGCCTGTGTATTCAGAAATCATTAAAATTGATATTATAACCAGAAGAATTTTTAGACCACCCAAGTGTCCAGTCTAAAGTTTGAGAAGGCCAGGGTAAAGAAATAGTCCTAATATCAAAAATATGGTTGAATAGCCAACATTTCTGTTCATTCTTGTCAATCTCCAACAATGTGTTAGAGTTGGAAGAGTTTTCAATCTTATCAACTCCAACCTAATGACTGGGAGCTTCTGGAGCAGCAGACTGTCAGGGATCCAAGCTTGGGCAGCCAGCTTGTCATTTTCTGGGATTATGCCAGCCAGGCTTTTTGCGGGCAGAGCCCACCACAAGAGAGGAGAAAACTTAAATAGGTCAGAGAAGGACTTCCCTACCCAGGACCACAGGCCGGCAGCTGGGATTATAGGGTAAATCATCCCAGTGAGGGTGATATACACAAACCCAAACACCTTGCTAGTGTGGTCAGTTGGGAGGTCAGGCAAGGAGACAGGCATTGGCTTGGGGGTCACAGGCAATTCCATATCAAGTTTATAGGCAGTCAGAAAGGTAGTTGAACTTGCCTTTAAACAAGCTTGGGTGTTGATATTACCCAGGGGCCTTGACAGCTGTATCTAACTGCAGATTTTATGTGGACCAAGGGATCTAGTTCAAGGATCCTTTCTGGGGTGTATTCCTTATACTTGGGCTTTAAAGGGTACTCTGTGAAGTAGATGGGGCCAAAGGGGACATCAGGAGGACAGGAATCTGCAGGCAGAAGGACAGGAGAGCTGGGCGATCTTTTACTGAATTGATAGATGACAAAGACAAAATAAGGCAGCATCTGTGGAAGCCAAAATAACTTGACCTTTTTCAAAAATGGCGATGAGTTTGGAGTGTGGGGTCCTTAGGTCTATATAGCACCCCACTCCCAAACTTAATATTTTCCATGGAGATTTCTTCAGGGCATTGGGAAAGGCGGGCATGGGGGTTCTGGGTGCTCTAGTTCAAAGGCGGCAAAATGGCACCCGGGCCAGGAGTTCTTTCATTGGTCAGAGATCTTGAATTGGTGGCTTGATTATCTTGTTCTTGGGTAACAGTCATTGGGTCAGCCCTGGGCCTGCGCTTAACTCAGGTGACACATCCTAATTGGCCACTAATGCAGTTTTCCAGATCATGAAGCAAACAGTAGAAATTTTGTTGCCTCCATTAGGTGTGTCAGGGCCCAGAATGCCCTGTAAAATCAACTAGCCTTCCTAGAGACAAAGCAACCCACAGCATGGGAAGTATTACCAACTGCCCTCCAGAGATAAACCCCCTTTTGAATCACAAATGGCCTGGGATTCAAGAGGTACTGAGCTGTGAATCCCTGGCATCAAATCTAATAAAAAATTCAGGCCCATTTACTATTAGGAAATGGTACATTAGAGGGCAATCATTTGATTGCACAATTGGGTGCTTGATTGCTCACAGATTCTAAATATAGCTATGGCACCTTAGCATGCTGAGGCCAAACCAAGTTTCCCACTGTAATGTCATGCCCTGCCCAGAAGGGCAGGCTCTTTGATTTATTAACTTTTATATTTTTTCATTTGGTTTAAATTCCAGTATTTTAATATTTGGATTTTTGAATTCAAAAGTTAATATTTAAGTATTTTAAATTCATTACCTTGTTTTTTTTTTGCTATTTGTCTTTGAATTGTTGTTGTTTGCTTGCTCTGCCATTATCTATCTTTTATATATATTTCTACTTTAAGGTTAGAAAGTTTTCATCTATCCTTACCGTTCAAACTCCTGCTTACGTCTTTGCCGCTCTCTCTCCAGCTTCAACGTGCTGATCAGCGTATAGTGCTGGCTTCTGTTCCCCCTTTTCTGGTTCTGGGGTTTTCAAATTCTCCAGTTGCTCCTGTTCTTGGCTGCTTTCCCCATGACTATTGTTATGCAACTGTCAGAGACTTTTTTCTATAAATAAAGAGCTTGTGAAGAGTAGGCTTTAAGCCGAAATTCTAAGTGATTTCTTCCCCTTCAGTTTTATCTAATTTTAACTTGAGATCTTAATTTTTAGAAATTTATACATTTTTATTAGTTTCATTTCAAAGTTTAGCCTTTTCCTTTTCTTAAACATATGGAACTTGTAAAACAACAAGCCTTAGACTTGTTGTATCTGTTGTTTTCCCTTAAGGAAGCATTCAATAGTTATATGTACCAATTTGCAGATGGAGAATATCCTAATATTGACATTCCCTTAGTACAAATTGTTCACTATTAAATACTTTATTTTATCTTATTTGCTTACGGTTCTTACACCCAATTACTCCTTTTGTGACACAATATAGGTTTTTAGCAGGGTTTTCTAAGATTATCTTACAGACAGTTCCTACGTTTCTATATCTTTTAAATTTGAATCCTAATGCCTTGCATGCCCTAGTCTATAACTTTGCGCCATTATGGGCAAGACCTTACAAGTAAGTATAAATAGTGATGAGTAGAAGCCTTCTTCACTGTTGATATTATAAAATAAACTGTTTTATGCCCAGGACCCATTATTTTCTTGCAGGAATTATCTATTTTTGTACCAATATAATTGTTCTGTTTTCATCTATTTGTGAATCCACTACACAATACAACTGCGCCTATCTGTTTTCTCCTGGTTTTGCACCTGTCACTTTAGTTAAGCCATCTCATGCCTTTGATTTGGAGTTCTTCCATCCTCATCACCTGGATCTCCCTCCTGGCCACCCTAGAGTGACCATTCCACCTACAATGAAGGAGATTCCTCTTAATCCCCCCTGCCCAATGTGCCTCCTACCCAGGACTTCAGCAAGTTGGGGTTTGTTTACATCACAGTATTGGGGCTGGCCAATCAGGTTGTGCCCCATACTGAAAGTTGGCATCCCCTAGCTACAGCTGTGAGTTACCTTGTGAGAATATCACCAATTGTGTACATGGCTTTCCAGGCCTGGGCCGCCTCCCCTGTGGGAGTCCAGCTGGACTCTGGTATGGGCCGTGACAAAGGGGTGCCACCTGGGCCTAATGATTTGTTCAAATTGTTGCAGATAAGTGTCCATACCCTCCCAGCCAAAACTGTGGCCAAATTCTATGGCCACACTTGTTTTTTCTCCCTGTGTGCCTCTCCAAGCAGCCAATCAATTAAAGTCTTAGCTATTCCAAATGTTTTATTCTGCATTTTTTTATATTTAGCTTAGTTTATATTGGCGTTCTTTAAATGATTTTGATTGTATACTGTCATGTATAATAAAAATTAACAAAGCAAAGAAGGATGAATGAATGAACATACATAAATAATTATTTTTATATAATAATTTTATGTGTCAAATATGAATGGTTTGATTAGAGTAGATTTTAAAGAACTTATATATAAAAAATTTAAATTTTTATTTGGGTTTAGAGCTTTATTGGGGGTGTGAGCAGTGGAATTTCAGGACTTGACGATGAAATAAACTAGCAATTTTTATTGCCAAAGTGTATGTTGACATTCTCCGGTACTATATAGATTGTAGTGACTTGAGTACAAGAGCACTGTAATACAATTAATCAGGAGTTTTTTTTCTGGTAGAGCTGCCATACCATATGTGGTGGCAAAAATAACTACATCCTGAATAATGTGCTCTATTGAGCTTTACCCAAGGGCAAAAAATTCCATCTAAAGAATGGCAAATTTCATCCAGCTTTATTATTACATCATACAAGTGTGTGTGCTTCTTCTTTAATACCCATCATTACAACAAGACCTAGGTAAACAATTAAGTGATGTCTCTGCCTCACAAACAGGGCTGAGAGCTCACAAAATTCATTGTATATGCTACTTATTTTGTTTTTTAAGGGACACAATATCAAAGGCTTTTTCCATGGTTGGCAGGATTCCAGTCTTGTTGGAGAACCAGGAGGCCTCAAAGTCTTTGAGGATGCTCACAACAGCAGGCAAGACAACAGACAAACTGTTGATAAGGTTGGTTACTTTTTATTTTAAATTTTTAAGATGTGGTATTGTTGCAACCAAGTTCCCAGACTTGCCTGCCAATGTATCTTACAATACACAGGGGGCGCTCAATGAGTTGCCCCTTGACGTGTCAAACATCATGAACCAATATGATGGCAATGTCAAGACGTAGGCACTTTCTCCTAATTAGGAGCGCTATCAATTCAACCTGCTGATCCCGCACAAGTTATTCCTTGGCTCCAAACTCTACATGGAACACCCACCATGCCACCCCCTTGTGGTCTTGTGGCTTTCCCCATATAGTATATTAATCACAGTATTCTATAATAAAAAAATAACTTATTCTTATTATTTTTGTGCTTTCTATAGACTGCTGTCTTTCCCAACTCAAATACTGAATCCTCATTGGTTTAGTTGCAACAGTGATAGAAGTGGTAGGTTTACAACCTACCTAAAGAGAAAATTCCCCCAAGAAAGGACAGAGTACGGGCCATATGACTACTCCCTATCAAGAAACCTTCCTGCCAATCCCCAAGGGGGACATCCCAACAGGTACATCATCTATCAAGACTAACTGGTACTTACAAGCGTATATAATCAACTCTACCTTGGGCCGCGCAATGCAAGTGTCATCCTGCCCCAATTGGATCTCTCTCAATGCATGCTCAACCTCCAGCTTGAATCCTTTGCAGGAGGTGTTGAAGGAGCTGACATTGTCAGTTGGCTCTACTCCACTAAACCCAGTCTCTTTATATGTCAAGTACTTGAGCCCATGTGGGTTGCCACTGCTTTGGGCCGCCTTAAAGAACCTGCGGCAGTCTGGTTCACCAACTGGGCTAGCCAAGAAATAGAAATTACCTGGGCATTGTTCAGGGATGCCGCAAAGTCCCACTATAGTGAAACATTTTCACCCATTATAGTGGGAACTCCCCTCCTGGTCATTAAGCATACTGGGTCTGTTACTGAATATCTTGCTGCCGCCCCAGAAGCCATGACTGATGGGAACACCATGCTCCTTACCTTGATAATTAATGGGCTCAAACCCCATATCTGCAAGTGGGTTCCTGTAGGTTGCTGCACCTCCATTAATGACTGCTACAAAGCCATTGTGGAGGCCAATAACCAGGCTTTAATGGGCTTCTGCAGATCCAATGACGCACCACCCCAACCCTGTTCTGCACCTGGCAGTGCCCACAATCAAGTAGGCCGCCGCCAGCCCTTCCAGCAGGAAAATGGGGTTAAGCGTTCCTGAAAGGGGAACTCCAGTTAGCACAAATTTAGGACAAGGGGAAAACTTGGGGTTGCAGTTACAAGAGGTTCTACAAACCCATTTAATCCTCACTCTCAATCCCTCCTTGCAAAGAACCCCTGCAATTAAAATGTTTATGAAGTTGAGACCCTTGAGGTCTTCCAAGTTTGTAGCATCAACCCCATACTCCAAGCAAGCCACTCTTCAAATAAAGTAACTCACTTGGCCTATCCCTTCCGGTTCTTTGGGAATACCCACAAGCTACTGGTAGATACTGGGGCTGATCACACTATTGTTGACCAGGTGTTTGCCAACACTCAACTAATAGACCAAGTACCAAGAAGGTTCAAGGCAGTACAGGTGGCTGACTCCCATAGAGTAGCAATTACCCATGAAACAGTACCCTTCTCTGTGAGAATGGGGAACATCCAGGTTAAGCTTGCGGGACCAATCATGGCAGGGCTCAGCCACAACGTCATTGCTGGCCTTTACTGACTTTGGCACAACTGTCCCTACATCAATTGGGATATTTCTATAATTACCCTAAATAGAAATGGGGTAGGCTTTCAGATATATCCCGTCAAAATGAACAAGTTGCTTCACAATACCGTGTTTGTCAGAATAAAAAAACTGGCTCATATGATTTAAAGGGGGAAAATAGACTTCAATCAATGCTCAGTCAAAGTTATCTGCGCAGAACCGCCTGCAGCCCTCCCCTTGACTACTCTGTCTTCACCAGTCTTGCTGCGCTCCTCAAGGAGTACAAAGATGTTTTCAGTGAGACACTGGATCAACTACCTCCTCTCCAAGAGATCCAGTATGCTGTACAACTGCAAGGGTTGCTTCCCAAAGCATGTCCTCTATATCTCTTGACACCAAAAAAAGATGAGACACTCTGTCAGCACCTTGTAGACGCACTTAATAAGGACTTTATCTGCCCCTTGCTTTTGCCATACAGGGCTGTTGTCTTCTTTGTAGCCAGGAAGGATGGTTCCCTTTATTTGGTCACAGACTACTGTGCCTTAAATGAGGTGACTGTTCAGAATAAGTACCCCCTGTTGTTGATTTATGACCTGTTTGACATGCTTGCTGGTGCAAAGATCTTTAGCAAGATTGATCTCACTGCAGGGTACAACCAGGTCCACATTGCACCAGGGGATGAGGCAAAAACTTCCTTCTGCACACGCTACGGGTTGTTTGAGTGTTGGGTCATGAACTTTAGAATGACCAACACTCCCTCCATCTTTGCCATGTTGATGAACAAAGCATTTGAGGAATTGATTGGGAAATGTGTGATTGTGTACCTTGACAACATTATTGTCTTCAGTCAAAATCAAACTATGCACTTTCAACACCTCTGTGCTGTCCTTGACACCATCTGGAAAAACCAGTTGAAGGCTAAGCCTTATAAATGTGAATTCCTCAAGTCAGAGCTCTTGTTTCTTGGGCACACCATCTATGCCCAAGGGATAAAGCCTGACCCTGCCAAAACCAAGGCAATCACAAGCATGCCACCTCCCAATGATGTGGGCCAGGTGCGTACATTCTTAGGCATGGTTACCTACGTGCACAAGTTCATTCCCAATTGTGGAGAGCTTAGTGCACCTCTCACTGAGCTCCTGAACACTAAACAGTGCTTCCATTGGACTCCTGCCAGAGAACAAGCCTTTGATACTTTGAAGCAGAGGCTTACAATTGCATCTGTATTACAGTTTCCCAATTAGAACTGCCAATACAAACTCAAGACTGATGCCTATGACAGAGCCATAGGGGGCGTTTTACGGGTAGAAACAAATAAGGGTATCTTTCTCCCTGTAGCATATGAATCCAAGAAGCTCACTGACTCAGAACAATGTTACCCTATTTATGACAAGGAGCTAGTGACAATTGTGCACTGCTCAAGAAGTGACACTGCTACTTGGAAGGGGCCCCCTTTCTACCCTGTGTCCTGACAGACCACAAGTCACTCCAGTATTTCAACACACATTCCCACTTGAAACGCTTACAGGAAGGCTGGATCAGGCGTCTATCCCCCTATCAGCTGTGCATCAAATATAAGCCTGGGAAGGAGCTTGTCACAATAGAAAACCTCTCAAGGCTCTATGTAGCATTCATTACCAGGGACAATGGCTTAGACCCAGATTGACCAATGCTTTACCTTTTTCCTGAAGCAACTTGTTACAAAGGCCTCAATTTGGTAACCATCTCCAAGTTAAAAGACAATGAAAGTCAATTCACCACCAATGCTGGCAATGTCTGCTGCTGGGCAGAGACAGGTGAAAAGATGCCCCATATTTCCACTACACAACAAGGCAACACCATACTACACTAACACTGCACCTTGGGTCATATCAGAGGACATAACCTCTACAAAATCATGAAACATAAGGTTTGGTGGCCGCATATGTGCCAAGACATCTTGGACTTCCTCAAAATGTGTGTGCTGTGTGAAAAGAACACGTCTAAACCTGCACCCCCCAAGTCTGTCCTGCTCATTAATGCCATGGAATCCTTTGAAAAGTGGTACTTCAACATTTTTGGACCTCTCCCTAAAGATAGACTTGGAAAAAAGTGCATCATCACAGCCATTGACTACTTCACCTGTTGGTTAATAGCATGGGCAACCCCTAATCACACCACCACCATCATTGCATGCTTCATTGGCAAGGAAATTGTGGCCTTCTTTGGGCAACCCAAACACCTCATTAAAGATGGTGGCCCTGAGCTTGTTTGGCATGTCATGAAGGTGTACTACGCCAAGAATGCCCTTTAGCAAATAGTCATGACCCCATACCATCTGCAAGCCAATGGACGTGTAGAGCAATTGAATGGTTCCCTGGTCTAACTGATTGACAAGCTTGCACAAGAACACCCTAACACTGTGTGGACTGAACACTTGCCCACTGCCCTACTCATCTTACTAGCAAGAGTCAACAGGAGCACTGTGTTCAGTCCCAGAATCCTGGCCTTTGGGAGGCCTGATGGGTTGGCGGGAGTGGAACAAGGGAAATTACATTCCACAGTTCCTGTGAAGCCCCCTTGTTGCCTACCCCTTCCCTGAGCCAGTGGCACGCCAAAGCCTGAGATATTGAACACAGGCAAATCTAGTGAGGGAAAAACACCTCAAGGCCAGGTATGCTGTAGGTGATCCCGTCTATGCCCTCAAACCCAATTCAGCCAAGTTAGAACTCAACCATGTGGGACCCTTCAAGATAGCTGCGTTCTATGACAACCACACCTACCAACTTGAAAATGCCTAAGGAAACACCAAAAAGCTTTACCACAATTGCTTGTACCCCTGCTGTGCCATCCCCACACAAAGGTTGTTTGTGTGGATCTTCCCAGATCTTCTGCAGACTCTGATCCTGGTGTCTGACAACAAGCAGGGGTGAGGAGGGTGTTGCAACCAAGTTTCCAGACTTGCCTGCCAATGTATCTTACAATACACAGGGTTTCTCAATGAGTTGCCCCTTGAAATGTCTAATGTCATGAACCAATCTGATGGCAATGTCAAACTTTTGGCACTTTCTCCTAATTAGGAGCGCTATCAAGTTGATCTGCTGATCCCTGCACAAGTTATTCCTTGGCTCCAAACCCTACATGGAACATGCCACCATGCCCCCCTTGTGGCCCAGTGGCTTTCCCCATATAGTATATTAATCACAGCATTCTATAATAAACATCACCTTATTCTTTTTATTTCTGTCCTTTCTATTGGAATGTTGTTTTCCTCAATTCAAATACTGAATCCTCATTGGTTAAGTTGCAACAGGATAATGTGTATTTTTTTGGGAAATAGAAACAAAAAATCTTCTTGTCCTCTCTCCATTTTAGGTAAGTTTTGATATGGTATGGTTTTGACTAAGTTCCAGACAAGGAGGGAAAAGAGCTTGCAGAATTTTGATGCAGAACATACTGGTTGAGGTGGAGCTTAGGGGCTGTGGCCAAATCTCAGACCTGCCATTCAGTATCATCTAGTGTTATTTGGAGCTTTGCAAGTTGTTCTGGCTTCATAGGGTAATTTGTTTCTTATTGTTTTTATCATTTGGAGATGGAAGCTGACTTCAGGACTAGCTGACACCTTATGTAGGGGATGTATTTGCTTTAAAAAGTTTGGTTATGAGGGTTTTAGGTATTGGCAGACTACTCCTTTATTCTCTTCTATAAATAAAAAAATAGTATAAGCTTTTTATTTATTTAATATTTTATTTTTTACTTTCTTCTATATCTTTACCTGTTTTCCTTTTATAGGGGCTGCTTCACAGAACTTGTCACTTGATGGTTGCTGTTCTTCTCTGTTGGTTTCTACTCCTTTCTTTTTTAGTAGCCCAAACATCTTGGGATGCTTTGACCACGCCTCCACAGCTGTGAACCCCTGTGGCTTGAACTGTAGGTTAGCAAAAACATATTTCTGTACATTAAGGAGCCTGGTCATAAGTTTGTCTGTTGTATTTGATATCTTGCTCTTCAGGGCCTTCACAGTAAGTTTTTTCAGCTTGTCGCCTTCTAAAACAACCTCCTTGAGCATGTTCTTCACCTTTTGACTGACCTCCTTGATTTTAATCACCTCTGTGTCCAACTCCTTGATCATTGCCTCCAATTCCAACATGTTTTCCTTGTTCTTATCCTAACCCCTTTTATACCAATTAAAACACTCCTTTAAAATATATCTATTCTATTGTATCTAATAGAGATTTAACAAATAAATCTAATTTCAAATATGAATTTATAATTAGCTTTAAGCTATACTATTCATTTTGATATTAATATTCTATATATTGTTTGTATATACCAACTCATTCCAGATATTATGAACAACATGTTTTGTTCAAGTACATATTTTTCTGGGTATAATATTATTTTTTCTTGAATCAGTATGCCAATTTTGACCCAAAGTACACATTTATTAAAAGATAACCGCTTCCACAGGTTATATGTAGATCAGATATTTCAGAATCCAAAAACTAACTTATTTTTAGTATCATGAACAACATGTTTTGTTCAAGTACATGTTTTTCTGGGTATAATATTATTTTTTCTTGAATCAGTATGCCAATTTTGACCCAAAGTACATATTTATTAAAAGATAACCACTTTTATAGGTTATATGTAGATCAGATATTTCAGAACTAGTAAACTAACTCATTTTTAGTACTGTGATCAAACTTTTTTGTTAATTTGCATGTTTTTTCCAAGTACAATATAAATTATTCTTAACTTGGTATGCCAATTATGTGCAGAGTACAAATTTATTAAAAAGAAATAATCACACTCAGGGGTTATATGTAGATCATACAGTTCAGAGAGTATATGCTATGAGATGGATTATTTGTATTAATTCTATTTTTTATTATAACTTTAACATTTTTGAAGTGCTACAATAAAGTGAATTTAAAAACTAAAAGTGCTATGGACCAACCAATTGGAATGGACGTACATTTGTGCTGTCTTTGTGCTTGGCTCAGACCAGACCTGCCTCAGTTAGTGCAATCAAATTAACTTAGTTAAATAAGCCTGTTGAAAATAAGACATGTCCTTTGTTTGCAAATTTGCACGCCAAATTGTGGTCAATCTAGCACCAAACCACTGGGTTATCT
>QTSX02006127.1:0-20283 GCA_014839935.2 Entomophthora muscae | reverse complement strand
CTTGGAAGGCAGGAAAACCAGTATCAAAATTGACCAAGTTAACGGATTTAAACCAAACAGTTGATCAAAAATGGGTCATGGCTGCTCCAGTCCGCCAGCTGAAACCAGCTCCCTCTTTCAAACTGACGTTGATAAATTGACATAATATGAGGGACACCCAATATGAGCTTGTTAATCAGTATGGTTGTCAGAGACTAGTCACGCAAGGGTTCTTTGCAACCTGGGCCAGATACTTACTTGGCAATGTGGAAATAATAGGAGGTCAAGACTCAGGTGGTATTGCTTAGTCAATTTTGCTGATATATATTGAATAGTTTTCCCTGTTTTAACTCTAAGAGTTGAGTCCTCCTAAATTTACTCAATAAAAATCAATTATCCCAAGTTCTAAATTTTTAATTTTAAAATGCATCCTGTGATTTGGTTGTTACGGTATATTCCATACAATCTGATTCTGAACCAAATCATTTCAGGAAGATAGAGCCCAGCATCTGGAACTTTGTCATTGGCGCCTCCAAATGTCAATTTCATGCCAGCCAATTTTGTAGCTCCTCCCCCCATTCTTGAAACTGAAAATTGTGTCCCTTCTCAATGCCCAGAATTCTATGCTGAAGATGCATTGATGCTTTCCCAGGTCATTTATCTTGGTTTACTCTGGTTAGGACTACTGGTTCTACTTAATCCTGGAGTTACAATTAGAAATTTCACAAAAAAATATCTGAAGCCATGTTGGTGGTTAATAATCAATTCTATGTGGATTTGGGTGGTAATTCCCCATCATTTAGAAACAGCTTCATATTATCCAGTGATTTCCGTCACATTACTCAACTCTTCTACAACTGAGTTTTTGGAAGCAGTACATCTCGAATTCATGTTTCTTTTCTCCTGCTCTGTTGAGATATCTGCATTTACTATGTTTATTTTCATCAGTTCATTTTTGAGTTTTCACTTTGGGCTTTTCTTTAATTTGTGGTTTCCATCTCCAGTTGCAGTTTTAGAGACTGGATCCTGTTTCCTGTTTCTGTTGCGTCATGTTATTTTGACGTCTGGATTATTTTCCTGCTCCACCCACTGATGAAATTTTGCGTGAAGTTTTGTCAGCATTATCATTTTATTCCGGCTCTAGCCTTAGTCACAAATCCCAAGTTTACCATGTGATGACAAAGGTTTCTGAAGATGCCCGTGAATGGTTGTTGTCTGCGGTGGAGCGCAATCAACGTGTTTTAACTGAGAGTGCATCTTTATACCCCCTGTTAAAAAATTTGTGTGTATCTATTGAGGAGCTCAAAGTATATTGTAAGCTGTACGCCTTCCATCAGGGTACATATCTGCTTTTGGTATTTCTTCCTCAGTTCCTTGCCTACTGCCGTACAATTGATGTTCCTGAGATGAATAAACTCTCAGCGTTGTGGTTAGCAGTTGACCAGACTGCCCAGGATTTGGCGGTTTGGGATTCCCTGTTAACCACAACTGAGGCCCTGGTAAGCCAAATTCTTTCTCTGGTCTCAAATCTGTCTACTTCCAAACAAGGTACTTTGGTAATTAAAGATAAGCCTGCTGCACGCTCCTGGTTTTCTGGTTCCAGTCCTGCAATAGTTCCTTCCAACCAAAGCCAGGATTGTTCTCCCCCTAGCTTGTCTCAGCTACAATTGGTGGTGGTGAACAAACCTGGTGATGTGAAGGAGGTCCCTGTAGTGTCAGGTCCTGATAGTTTCTTGGCAATGCTTCAACACATTGTACCTGCAAAATCTTCCGTGATTACGTCCAAAGAGTTGCCCCTTGTTCCTATTGATTGTGATAACCCCGTTCTTCTGGCTGCTGTCCAAGAAATGATTGAGCGTTACTTCCAGGAGCATCCTGCCTCCTTAGCTGCTGTCTGTACCGCCAATGAAAAACAAGACCCTGCAAAGATTGCTACCTTTGCTGCAAATAAATCTACTTCTGGTTACTTCTTGTTCTATGGTAGCATTGATAATGGTCAGACTATCTATAAGCCAGCTATTTTGTTGGATATGGGTGCTTCTGAAAATTTCATGAGTGTGGAGACTGCCAACTTGCTACAACTCAAGTACCACCTGGGAATGATTGTTAGGGGTGGGAACTGTCAGACTTTTCCCTCTTTCCAGTTGAAGAAGCCAGTTACTTTTGTAGTTGCAGGTCAGTCTTTTACTGCAAGGTTTTCCGTTTGCTCTACCCTGATGTATCCTATCATTTTGGGAGTGAGTTGGTGGAGAGATCATAATATATTGACCTTACTGGAGAAAAATGAGCTGCAGGTGGAACATTCTTTGGGTATAACTATTTGTATTCTGCTGTTGGATATGTCTAAATTGGAGCAATCATTACAGACCATACAATTGTTTCCTGTCCCTGTCCCCGTAAGTTTGGATTTACCAGCATTCTTACAACCCTGGTCTGCGGCATTTGACGCCACCAGAGGCGAGGTCCTTCCCAAGCACACTCAGTTTGACTTTGACTTTAAGGTTACTGTTGATCTGATTAGAATTGCGTCTCCTATTTACCATTTAATATTGAAGGAAGACGCATGTTTGGAAGAGTGGACTTGTGACATGTTGGCAAAAGGCTACATTTTTAAGAAGGCTTTGTCAATCTGCTCCCCATTATTGTTTGTTCAGAAGTCTGATGAGTCCCTTTGTCCTTGTGTTGACTACGGGAATTTGAATAACATTATAATCCTGGATCCTTATCCTTTACCCCTCAAAGCACAGATCTCTAGGTGTGTTGAGAAGGCCAAGGTATTCTCAAAACTGGATCTGTTGAATGTTTTCAATCAAATCAGGATTACAGAAGGAAAGGAATGATTAACAGCATTCAGAACAAAGAAATGTATCTTCCAGTTCCATGTAATGCCTTTTGGATTGAAGAATGCCCTGGCTTGCTTTCAGAGGTTAATTGATTCAGTCCTGGGGGATCTCCTAGGTGTTTGCGCCATTGCATATATGGATGATATCTTGGTGTTTTCTCTGGATGAGGAGTCTCATAAGGCCCACTTGTTGGCAGTTGTAGAGCGCATTATCCAAGCAAACTTGATCATCAAAAGGAGTAAGTATGAATTCTTTAAACGTAATATTACCTTTCTGGATAATATTATCTTTGAGGATGGCCACACCATTGCCCCTGACAAGGAAGCTGCGGTTTGAGAGTATGCTACGCCTGTGACAGTATCACAACTTCATAGTTTCTTGGGTACATATACGTCATTGAAGAAATTCACCCCCCACATGTCTGAGGTGGCCGCTTCTTTATATTTGGCTAGTGGAAAGAAAACTTTAGTCTGGACGCCTGAGTGCACAAGTGCCTTCTCAGCAGTCAAGGCTCTTTTGTTGTCCTCTCCAGTGTTAAGACATGTGGATCCTGAGCTTCCTTTTATGGTTTCCACCAATGCATCTAAATACTCTGTGGATAGTGTGCTGCTGCAGACGGCTAGTGATGGGATTGAGAGACCTGTAGGGTATTTCTCCCGGAAGATAGAGGCTTGAGAACGCAACTACATGATTTACAACAAGGAATTGTTGGCTGTTGTGGAATTTTTAAAGCATTGGCATCACCACCTCATGTTGGAACGTCATCCATTTGTAGTAAGAACTGACCACAAAGCTCTTCTATACTATCAACAACCCAGGGTTTTGTTGGGTCGTCAATCCAGATGGCATAACAACCTGTCAAGATACAAGTTCTGCTACAAGTTTATTAAGAGATCTGACAATCACTTGGCCAATGCACTAAGCAGGAACCCTTCCCATCTCCTGGATGTTAGTATGGATACTGAGTTTAACACACATATTATGATTCCAGACAAGGCTGTGGTGCCTTTTGTACTGCCTCTGCTGGCTATGTTGGCTACCATGTCCTTAGCGGAGGGCGCAGACCTGGACTTGTATTCCAAGGTCAAGTTTCTGAGACCTTTGTCCAAAGGCTATGATAGGCTATTAGAGCTAGCATGCGCAAACCCAGTGGGTCAGCCTCAGGGTTATCATAAGATTGGTTCAGTTCTATATCATCAAGGTTGCTTGTGGGTTCCTGAGGGCACTATTTGGGATGAAATCATGGAGGCTAATCATACCTGTCCAACGGTTGGTCACCCAGGGAAAAGCAAAACAGTGGAACTAATCTGCTGCCAGTTTTCCTGGAAAGGTTTAACTGTGCAGGTAGCAGCCTTTGTTCAAGATTGCCTGGTATGTGTTTGATCCAAGGCCAGTTGGAACAAGACAACTGGGAACCTTGTTCCACTACAGCCTGCTGCGGGACCCTGGCTGTCTGTGTCAGTGGATTTCATTGGTGAGCTTCCCAATTCCAATGGGTTTAACGCAATCATGGTGGTAGTCAATTGTTTCACAGAGATGGTACACTTTGTACCTTGCTCAACCACAATTACTTTGGTGGAAACAGCTAGTTTGTTTGTGAATAGCATATTTTCCTTACATGGCATCCCAATGGAGATTTTAAGTGCTGTGGTCCTCAATTTATTGCTCAGTTCTGGGAAGCCTTTACTGGAATTCTTGGAATCAAATTATGCCGTTCCACAGCCTTTCACCCCCAATCTGATGGACAAACAGAGAGGATAAACCAAAGTTTGGAAGTCTAAATACACTGCTACACTAATGCGCAACAAGATGACTGGTGTGATAATCTACCCATGGCAGAGTTCACATATAATAACACCCCAACCACGTCAACTCAAGTATTGCCATTTTATGCCAATGTGGGTTACAATCCTTCTTCTAACATGATCCCTTGTTTGGTTAGTAATGTGGAAGCTACAACTGATCAAGCCGCTGCATTGAAGCAGGTCCATCAGGAGCTCCAAGTTACTCTTGCTGCCGCTGTGACAACTTAAAAGGAATACACAGATTGTAAGTGCCAGGAGGTGCCAACTTAAAGGCCAGGTGATCTAGTCATGGTTGATGCTTGTAATATAAAACTTAAGGTTCCCTGTTGTAAATTAGGTCCCAAGAAAGTTGGTCCCTTCAAGGTAAAATGTCAGATTGGTCCCTATGCCTATCAGTTAGATTTACCTCCTGCTTTCAAGATTTTCCATACCTTCCATGAATGTCTTCTTACTCCCTTCAAAGGAACAGAGACTCCCTCTTCCCAACCCATTCTTGTGGAAGGTGAACCTGAGTATGAGTTAAATTGTATTCTGGCTTCTTGCAAGAATCACCGCTGTTTGGAATATTTGGTGTCTTGGAAAGGTTACCCTGATTCTGAAAACTCCTGGGTTCCCCACTACAATTGTTCAAATTCCTCAGATCTGATCCATGAGTTCTACAAGCGCAATCCCACTGCTATTGGTCACCCTGAACTTGCCTTAGCTGCAATGAAACTCCCACCTGCCCATATGAATTTCTCCTTATCCCATCTCCCAGATGGTGGTATTGTGCCCAGGGCTAAAGCAGAGGGTAATGTCACATTAGATTACATAATTCCAGGTATTGTCTGTCCAAGTAAGAAGGCTCAGAAGGCCGGAAAACTGGTATCAAAATTGACCAAGTTAACAGATTTAAACCAAACAGTTGATTGAAAATGGGTCACGGCTGCTCCAGCCCACCAGCTTAAACCAGCTCCCCCTTTCAAGCTGATGTTAAAAAATTGACGTAATATGAGGGTCACCCAATATGAGCTTGTTAATCAGTATGGTTGTCAGAGACTAGTCACACAAGGGTTCTTTGCAACCCGGACCAGATAATTACTTGGCGATGTGGAAGGAATAGGAGATCAAGAGCCAGGTGGTATTGCTTAGTCAATTTTTCTGATACATATTGAATAGTTTTCCCTGTTTCAACTCTAAGAGTTGAGTCCTCCTAAATTTACTCAATAAAAATCAATTATCCCAAGTTCTAAATTTTAAATTTTAAAAATGCATCCTGTGATTGGGTTGTTACGGTATATCCTGTACAATCTGATTCTGAACCAAATCATTTCAGGAAGATAAGGCCCAGCATCTGGAACTTTGTCATTGGCGCCTCCAAATGTCAATTTCATGCCAGCCAATTTTGTAGCTCCTCCCCCCATTCTTGAAACTGAAAATTGTGTCCCTTCTCAATGCCCAGAATTCTACGCTAAAGATGCATTGATGCTTTCCCAGGTCATTTATCTTGGTTTACTCTGGTTAGGACTACTGGTTCTACTTAATCATGGAGTTACAATTAGAAATTTCACAAAAAAATATCTGAAGCCGCCTTGGTGGTTAATAATCAATTTTATGTGGATTTGGGTGGTAATTCCCCATCATTTAGAAATGGCTTCATATTATCCAGTGATTTCCATCACAAGGAGATGCTTACTGCAGATGCCCTATCAAGGCTATACCGTAAACATCTCCTATGCACTGATGGAGACCATAATTGGCCCATGTTAACCATGGTGAATCTCCAAGAGAATTTACCACCTAGTACATCAATGGACATCTAAGAGAAAGTCCTTAAGAACAAGCATCTGTTCAAAAATGTATATGATACCTTACACTGTATATTATCAAGTAGCAATACTGTACCCTATGTAATGCCAACACAAAATATTGATATAATCCTTTGATACCACAGAGATCTGGGACACACCTGTAGAAGAAACTTGCATGGATACCTCAAGACACACTACTGGTGGCCCAACATGCTGTACAATATCAAGAAAGTAATATAGCATTGCAAAGTATGTGAAAAGTACACCCACTTTGAGGCACCCCAAGCCAATGATACCACTATCAATCAAACAACAGTTCAAAGTGAGGTCTATGGATATTTTTGACTAATGCCCAGCAATAACAAAGACAAAGAGTGCATTATCACAGCTATTGGCTATGCAACTAGATGGCCAGTAGCAAAAGCTACAAAGGAACACAAAGGAAACAACACAAGAGAATTTATTGGTAAATAAATAATAGCTAAGTCTGGGAAAGATGAACTCCTAATCACAGACAGAGGAACCAAACTTAAAGCTATTGACACCAATATCCACCTTTATAAAAATGGAATAAAACACATCATTACCAGCCCCTATCACCCACAAGAAAACAGAAGAGCTGAAGACTAAATATTTTCCTTACATAAGCTCTCACTAAGATGTCTGCCAACAATCTGAAACTTTGGGCTGACATGATACCAACAGCAATTATGGTGTGCAGAACACAAATCAACCACAATGTAGGCAAAAGCCCATACCAGCTTGTCTATGGTCATAAAACCGCTATTATTAGCATTACATCAGGACCACAATTACCTCTGCCTAAGTAATTACCAGGCAATAATGACCATGGCATACAAAATTCCAGAAGAGACCAGGAAGACAAGGAAAAGAAAAGGATCAAGATAGAAGCAATCTCCTTACATCAGGAACACTTCCATGTTGGGGGCAAGTCTACTTTGTTAATCACAACATGCACGATTTGGACCCAGAATTACGGGAACCAGGCATTGTCATGGAAGTTAAACCAAACAACACCTACCTTATCAAGGGAATAGGCGCTTTTAAAGAGCTCACACACATGCACCATGGCCAAATCCACCTGTGCAAAGAAAGAACATCACACCACAACTCTCAACTTCCTATACCCAATGCAAAACTGGATCAATACCAAGCCTGAATCCCCAACACTCTCAAGAAAATCACCAAGGTTCCACCTTGCAGCACCCCAGGGGAGATGTCACAACATCTTCAATTACTCCCTCTTGGGAAAGTAATTCCTTGAGTGATTTCCTGACTAATCATTAAGTTGGTGGCAATCTTATCAATTGCCCATCTATTACAGGGATCAACCCTTTTTGATCCTAAGAGGAACACTACTTGAAAAAGCCTTGTGACTGCCATGACATACATGGACAGTATGAGGCTTCCCATGATACTATATAATACTCTAAACTCATATAAAATAAAGTATCATTGTCTTCTTAATTTCCCCCTTTATTTTTTATATACTTCTAAGAACTATATACTTAAAATATGGTAATCTAACACCATTATTTCAGGTAATTGGTAATCTGGGTTTAGGAATTTTGAACATGCCACCCAATCAGATTTGCTCATCTTCACCCAGTGCAAGTGGCCCTTGCTGATGTGAGGAGTTAGTGCCTTTTAGGATCACTTCTTTTCAGCTCAATTTGTGTGTCATATTTACTGCTTAGAAATGTGGTTTGATTAGGGGATTCAAGAATTTGGGGAATCAAATCCAGTGCCTTGGCGCTCAAGGTAAAATTAGGGCAGCATTTTGACACCTTAAATAATTGCAAGGCAGCATTTTATGTAAAACTTATTTGTATTTCTATCAGGTTTCAGTTGTCTAATTTAACATTGAAATTACTGTGTTGTGAATCTAAATTCATTAGGGTTTTAATTGGCATAGTTAATGATAGCTTGCAAGTTAGTTCATGCAAAAGCCTTTGCTTTTGCTTTTGACCTGTAGAGTTCTATTTACCCAAATATGGGTTGTCATCAATATCTGAGCCTTTTGGATCCTTACCAGCCTATCACCACTTGGAGTATCTCCACTAAAGCTACAGAGTTGAACCTTGGGGTTTAACATTGAATATACTTTTCTCCAATAAAATAAGTTTATTTTTGCTCATTAATTTTCACATTGAATCTTTGGTGCTCATCTTTCATTTTCCAGGAAGATATCTATTACTCATACTCAGATCAAATGGGCTTAAAGCCAGAGCCTAAAGTCTTAGGTATTTAAGACTTTTTCCCAAGTTCTTTATTATGTCAAATAGTAAAGCACAGCTCAAAATACGGGAATTCTTTGTCAGCTTATTCTATTAATTTATGCCGCTGACTCAGTTATGTTTGGCAACATTGTTGGGTCAAAAGTCCTGACATATATAATCCCCCATATTCCAATAAAGATATTAACCAGTTTCCAAACATTTTCCCCATGTAACTCAGCTAATACAGCACAGTTACAACAATTATTTTAAATCTAAAAAGGTTACATATGAAAAACAGATAGTTGGAACAGAATTGACTGAAAATCTGGTGTAGGAAAATTAATTAACTGATTATCATCAAGCCCCTAAATTTCCATGTTGCATTTTATTCTGTGCTGAGTAGAATTTATTCATCTTGACAGCTCTATAAACTCATATATTTCAAATCCACCAATAAAATGAAGTAACTATTATAAAATCAGAAGCTAAGGTACAATATACATTGAATTAGTTCCTGCTTAAATTTGATACATTCAAATTTGTCACAGATGGCATTTAAATAGTATATCTAGAAAAAATGACAATTCATTGATTTTTATGAAAGTTCAACTATACTATATAACAGGGTGATCTTTATAGTTTAATTGTGTTAGAAACTGGATCCCTTGATGATATAAACTTTTACCAACTTAGCAGATAATATATTTGAAGTGTCATAAATGATTTTCCTGTCTGTGTAAGTGCTTTGATTGGCTGGGGTTTAGTTCTCAATTTGGGTTGTGTGTACTAACTCTGGATGATTTCTAGTTTTTTGGACAATGGGCAAAATTTAATTATGTTTAAATATTATGAGATACAATTTTGCTGTACCAGAGGTTATCTGGTAGGTGTCCGGGATTGGTTTGCTACCAATGTTGTAACTGTGCTGTTTTAGCAGAGTTACAAGGGGTAAACATTTAGAAGCTAGATAATAATCTTTATTAAGAGATTAATGATTATATAGTCAATGTGAATCAAGGATAAAAGGAACATGATGTGTTGATTACACAGCTGGATGTTGAAGGGGGTAACTTGATCCTGGTAATGAGTCAAGCGCAAAAACGAGGTATCCATCATAAAGGATCATCATCTGTTTATGTTGTTGGATTTGGTAATTTGAGTTGACTTCCTAGTCTGGCTTTGAGTGGCCAGGTAATTGGATTGCGGGTTACAAACCCGCTTGTTTGGAACCTTGCTGGCGGGTTGAGCCTACTGTTTTGATACCCCCCAACTGAAGATTGTCCTCCTCTGGGGGTAAGTTATCAGGAGCCCGGGCGCCTACTGGACTAATTGTTGTTCTGTGGCGGGCAGGGCAGTTTCACATTGTTTTTGTCTTGCTTTGTAGGGTCTTATGCAATAATGGTGTAGGGTCTTGTCTTGTTTGCACTTCCCAAGTACTTGCACAAGGTAAGTGTTATTGTTGTTTACCTTTAGAATGATTGCTGGTCCTACTTTCTCTGGTTGTAGGATGCTTTTATCAACGTTCATGACCCAAACTTTGTCCCCAACTTCATGTCTATCTCAGATGGGGACAAAGGTTTTTTGCAGACATTAAATTTCCTTTTCTGTTTGTTTGCTGTTAGCCTCTATAACTTGAGAGTCTGATCATGGAGGGACTTCACTTGGGATTTCCAGTTTAGGTCCTGTCAATGCTTGAATGATATTTGGCTGTGTGCCGTATACCAGTTCAAAAGGGCTCATTCCGGTGGATCTGTTCTCTTGGGTTCAGCACACAAGTAGTGCAGTTGATAACTGTTTATACCAATCTTCAGGTCTCCTGGCAGTGAGTTTGGCTAAGGCTTGCACAAGGCTGCCATTTAGCCGCTCTACACGTCCATTGGCCTGTGGGTGGTATGGTGTTGTCACGGTGTGTTTGCCCCCCTTTTTAGTGAGGTATATGTTGGTGTTTTTGGAGGTCAATTCTTTCCCTCCATCAATTATCAGGAGTTCTGGCTTTCCAAACTTGCTGATTATATCTTTTCCTATGAATTGTTGAATGTCATTGCCAGTGTGCGCCCTTACTGCTTGGGCTACTGGCCATCTTGTAGCCAAGTCTATGGCGGTGATGATGTATTTCTTATCATTGTGTTTCCCTGGCATGGGGCCAACAACGTTGAGGGCCCATACCTTGAAGGGTATTTGTGTGCAGATGGGTAGTACTGACTTTGGAGGAGCTTTGCTTTTGGCAAACTTTTTGCATACCTCACATTGGTCTAGGACTTCCTGGATGTCACAATATAAGGTTGGCCACCAGGCATTGTGTTTAAGGAACTCATATAGGTTTTGACTCTTGGTGTGTCTGAGGTCTCTGTGATAGGTTAGGATGGTGTCTACTTGCTGGTGTGTGGGGATATAGGGAATAATAGAACCATCAGACATTTTTCTGTGCAGGGTCCTGTACATGTCAGCAAATAGGTGTTTGTTTTTGATAACTGTTTCCTTTGTTATGTCAGTTTTACCAGGGGGGAAACCTTTGTCCTTTGTTTGCAGTACCAAGAGGGGCCAGTCTGGGTTGAGCCCATTTTCCCCTCTTGTGGCACGGACATATAGGTGTGAGAGGGCGTCTGCCATGGCAAGCTCAGATACAGGTTTGTACTATATGAGCATATTATATCTCTCCAAGAGCTCCATCCAGCGGGCTTGGCGGCGAGATAGATTTGCTTGGGGTTTGAAATATATGAGCAACTTGTGGTCAGTTAATGCTGTAAACTCTTCCTGCTGTTCCAGATAACAACGCCATTTGATTAGACAGTGCACAATGGCCAACAGTTCCTTGTTGTGAATAGGGTATCAACACTTGCCACCTGTCAACTTTTTTGATTCATAGGCTACGGGCAGAAAGTCACCATCACTATTTTTAATTTGTAGTACTCCCCCAATGGATGAATCTGAGGCGTCAGTTTCCATCTGGTCTTCCCCGTCACATTTGGGGTATTGCAGGATGGGAGCTGCTGTGAGCTTCTCCTTGAGGCGTCTAAAACAGAGGTCACTTTGGGGGGTCCACACAAACTTAGATTTGGCGCCAGTTATGACGGATAAGGGGGCAGTCAAAACACCACAGTCAGGTAGGAAGCGGCGTACATAGGCCACCATCCCCAAGAAGGTGCAGAGTTTCAACTTATCCTTGGGTGGTGGCATCTTGCATATGGCCTGTATCTCTTGACTGTCAGGTTTGATGCCGTCCTTTGAGACTGTGTCCCAGGAAGGGTAGTTGCTTGCGGAAGAACTGGCACTTGGAGGGCTTGACCAACAGTTTGTGTTGCGCCAGGGTAGCAAAGACTGCCTCTAGGTCTTTGTGGTGCTGTTCCACCAAGGGTCTGTAGAAGATGATGTCATCCAGGTAGACTAGGGCATGCTTGCCTATGTGTGGTTCAAATACCTTGTTCATGAAGGTCACAAAGGTGGATGGGGCGTTTGTCATGCCAAAGTTGAGCATCACACATTTGTATGAGCTGTATTTAGTGCAGAAGGCTGCTTTGGGGTTGTCTTCCTCTTTAATAAAAATCTGGTTGTAGCCTGCAGTCAGGTCAATCTTGGAGAAGACAGTGACTTCTCCTAAGGCGTCAAAGAGGCTGTCAATAAGTGGGAGTGGGTAACTATTCTTGATGGTAACTTCTTTTAGGGCTTGGTAGTCTGTGACCAGATGCAAGGTACTGTCCTTCTTGGCCACAAAGAATACAGCAGTCCCAAAAGGAGACTGTGAGGGGCGGATAAGTCCTTTTGCCAACACTTCCTTGAGGTAGGCGTGTAGGGTGTCATCTTTGTTTGGGGTCAGCCTGTAGATAGGATGTTCTTTGGGGACAGCCCCTTTGATTTGGATGGAGTGTTGGATGTGTTTCTCAGGGGGCAGCCTGGATAGCGCTTCCTTGAAGATTTCTGGATGGTGGGCCACAATTTTGAAATCCTGAGATGTGGAGGTATCCTGGTGATCTTTGAAGTGTATGATCTTGTACTGGCGGAGTCCCAGTCAATCACCTTCAGGTTTTCCTTTTATTACAGGGTCTCTGTGATGCGCACAAAGACGTGGTTGCGTAAGAGTTGGTCCACTGAGTCAGGGTAGATTTGGTGGTTGACACCTTCACGCTTGATGGTCAAGACTGAGATTGCCCAGTCTACATGAGGGTTGTTTGTTTGTAACCAGTCTAACCCCAGTACAATGTCAAACTTTAGGAAGTCAATGACAGGACCTTGGATGGTGGAGTGGAGGTTCTCAAGCATGACAGAGAAGGGGGTGGTTCCCCTGTCATGGCAATGTGGTGTTCATCATCCAGGACCACATTTTTAATCCACAAAGGATTAGTGGTTAGCTTGAACTTGTCTACAAAGCTGCTGTTGACTAAGGTTCAATCCACACCCAAATCCAGGAGTGCTGAGCCTGTATAACTGCAAAAACAGAGAGGGTAAGACATCAGTTTATTGGGGTGCTTGGCAATGGTGTAAAGCACCAGGTCTTTGGAGGGTACTCGGATCATTGGACACTGGTCCACGTCCTTGGGTCAGTACTCATCATTGGGTGAGTCAGGAGTTGTGTGGGGGGATCTTGGCTTGCTTAATGCTCTCCCTGAGCTTTCCCTTGTCTTGGTTACCTTGTGTGGCAGTGATACAGAAATGGGTACAATTTGACTGGCCATTGTTCCCAGGGGGTGATCATAGGAGAGCACGGCTGGGTGAAAGTCTTTGGGTCTTTTGTGTTTTCTGGTTTGCGTTTGTGGAGAGCGTTGGATGTTTGTTATGCTTTCTCTGCTTCACAATACAGACTTTTTAGATTGGTCACTTGGTCCAGGTTCATGTGTCTCATCACATGCAACTTGAGGGTGTCATAGTACATGAGGTATGTGGCTGGGGTGTCAAAGGCCATGTCAGATGGTGCACGGAGTCAGAGTTCCTTGTAAGCGCGGGTTAGTTCCTTCACAGTGCCTGTCTGGGTTAGGTTTTTTACTTGGCGTATGATCATGAGTGCTGTATCCTTAAGTATGAATCTTGCCAAGAAGTCTTGCTTGAAGGTATCCCAGTTCTTGTTGGCGTGTTCCTTGCACCACTTGTCACACCAAGTGCCAGAGTCATGGGTCAGACAGATAGATAGATATTTCTGCAATCCAGAATTGCTGAAGGAATTCCATCTGGGCCAGCTTGCTTTGGGCAGACTGGATCCATGCGACAGCGTTGTTGTTGTTGGCCCCGGCAAAAGGTTCCAAGGCAGTGCTTCACAGTCTTTGGACTACTTAGGTGGGCATGGTGTTTTTGTCAGTTGGTTGTAAGATGGAGGAGGGAGCCTGAAATAGTCCCCGTGCAGACAAGGCATTGAAGGCGGGTAGTGGAATCACCGTGTTTTGGTACAGGACAAAACCATCAGGTATCTTGGCACCAGGGGTGTACAGGGTCCAGTCAGGCGGGAGGCCAGACATAATTCTGTTAAGGATTTGTTGGCTGCAACACGTGTGGGTAACAGTCAGATTTTTCAAAATAAGGTAGGATAGAGAACCTACCTGTGCTACAAATGTCGTAACTGTGCTGTTTTAGCAGAGTTACAAGGGGGGAAAATGTTTGGAAGCTAGATAATAGTCTTTATTGAGAGATAGTGATTATATAGTCAATACAAATCAAGGATAACAGGAACATGATTGTGTTGATCATACAGCTGGATGGTAAAGGGGGGTGGCTTGATCCTAGTTATGAGTCAAGCGCCAAAACAAGGTATCCACCATAAAGGATCATCATCTGTTCATGTTGTTGGATTTGGTAATTCAAGTTGACTTCCTAGTATGGCTTCGAGTGGCCGGGTAACCAGATTGCAGGTCACAAACCCGCTCGTTTGGAACCTTGCTGACGGGTTGAGCCTGCTGTTTCGACACAAGTTTATGCTCGAATTGAGAATTTTGAATATAAGTTCTCTGTGCTTGCTGCATCGGTTGGGTTAGTTGCTGTGAAATGGTGCGAAGATATTGATATTCTAAATATTGAAACATTCATGGTGACTTGGTAACAAGTGGGATTTGTTGGGGGAATTCGCACAATAACTTTGCCGTCAAGATGATTTGTAAACATTAATGTGTTCAAGCTTACCTTCTGCATGCAGAAGTTGACGACTACCTTTCCAAGTAATTATCGACATCCGCTAATGTAAATTATAGGCTGCCGAAGCAAAGCCGTTCTTTTATTTGGATTTAGGGTTGCAACGAGGGCGGGTGGAGTTGGGGAAAGCAGTTTTTCCTGTAACCAAGGCGAAGGTGCCTGAAAGGACTGTGTACTTGTCGCCTTCGATTGAAATGAAATAGTCTTTGCCATTGGTAAGGCTGGGGAAGCGGGTGGCAAGATCTTTTACATCGAGCCAGTAGCAGGAGCAGGACTGAGAGATGGTATCGAAGCCCGTTTGGAGAGTGGCGACATGGCCTTTTTTGTTATTCAAGTAGACAGTAGCCAGCGAAAAGTCGGTAGGCACGCTACTCTTCTTATCGTATGGGAACTGGGCACCGCTTTGCTGAGCACCTATTGGGTTGATGTATAGAGTGGTGCCGCTTAAAGACAGAGTAGATTCAGCCACAGGATGTCCACGGAATACGACGGGCAGATTGGTTGACAGCCCCAAGACACTGGATACAGCCAAGAGAAAGTTAGAGAAACGCATGATGTCTGATTACTTCTTAGCCTTGGAGGTGCTTAAATATAGCGAAGATGCAGGTGACCGTGTTTAAACTAAAGATGATCATGCTTGGTGCAAGCATGCTCCTGGCCCTGGTAGTCCCCCAATAAATTGTTCCTGGCTCTGGGTGTGTTAAAAAGTTGTTTTATAAAGGTTAAATATTTGAATTACGATCAGGCTGGAGCGGCCCTGAGACGAAAGCAAGTCAGGCGCAGCCCCAGTTAAAGGTATCTAGCCCCTGTGAATTGGGGGTACTTTTAAATCATCTATAGTAAACAATTATGCCAATTACCTTATTGGTACAGTTTCAACTTGAGACATGTATTCTATGTTGATGCAGCCTAAAATAAAACTGCTGTACCTCTGCAATCAATGAACGCATATTGATATCAAACAGCAGCTCCATGGAATAAACAGAGATACAAATAACCTATCTTTCTATATTTTAAAATGCCAAACTTAAACCAATAGAATAGTTTCAAAGCTGTCACGCCAAGCAAAAATTAACTCAAATACAAACAAAATTAAAAACCAATTGGTTTATATTGACTAAAAATATAAATGGGTTATCTCCTATTTTGTTTCTATATGGATTGATTTCATTTACATCCAAGTTCATTTCGCTTACAAATGAGTTAATTTTGCTTAGTGCCACAGCTTTGAAAACTATTGTATTGGTTTAAGTTTGGAATTTTAAAATATGAAGAGAATAGGGTTTTTATATCTATGTCTATTCCATGGAGCTGCTCTTTGATATAAATATGAGTTCATTGATTGCAGAGGTACAGCAGTTTTATTTTAGGCTGCATCAACATATAATACATGTCTCAAGTTGAAACTGTACCAATAAGGTAATTGGCATAATTGTTTACTATAGATGATTTAAAATACCCCCAATTCACAGGGGCTAGACTACCTTTAACTGGGGCTGTGAAAGGCTTGCTTTTGTCTTAGGGCTGCTCAAGCTAATTGTAATTCAAATATTTACCTTTATAAAATAATTTTTTTAACACAGCTCAGAGCCAGGAGCTAGCTTGCCAAGTATAATCAGCATTAGCTTAATCAGTCAAATACATTTTTACTATATATAGGCACCTTGTTAAAACTCAACTTACACCTGGATTCCACAGAATTATCATTAGATAAGGGCAAACACTCTTGTGACACATCCTAATGTGGGGGAAGGAAGATTTTCCATCATTATTCTCTGTTGACAGATTTTCTGTCAAATCTGATCCAGCAATTTTTTCTTCTGTTGCGATATCTTTGATTACTCCCTCTCAGGTAATTAACGCCCCAAGTAAATCACCAAACAGCTTACCGAATGGTTCACCACCCAGTCAATAAACTGGTGGCATCATTATCAGTTAACCATCTATGACAGGGATCACTCAATCCAGGTCCTAAATGGAACACAACTTGATTAAGCCTCGTGACTCAGGAGGAACATTATTCAGATAAGCCCCATGACCTCCATGATGTACATGGATGGCATGTGGCTTGTCATGATACTATATATTATCCTATATTCATACTCAATAAAGTATCATTCTCTTCTTAAATCTTCCCCTTATCTAGTTTATTATACTTTGCAGAAGTATAAACTCAACAATTATATAAATGATTCTTGCTCAATAAATTTTCTGTACCTGTGCTTTGCACTCTGTATGGTGTCAGGACTGAAGATTTAGGTCTCTGCTGATATTTTCTATCTCAGTGATATTTATGTTGCAACTGAATCAATGATATTTCAGTATTTGATTAGGGAAGACAACAGTCCAATAGAAAGGACAATAATGAGAAGAATAAGATAATGTTTATTAATTGGTATTTTGACTAATATACTATATGAAGAGAGCCACAAGACCAACAGGGGGTGGCACAGTGGCAGGTCCATGTAAGGTTTGAAGCCAAAGAATAACTTGCACAGGGATCAGCAATGTCAAATTAGCAGCACTCCTAATTAGGAGATAGTGCCTGTAACTTTACATTGCCATCAGATTGATTCATATTGTTAGACACATCATGAGGTGACTCACCAAGTGCCCCTGTGTATTGTGAGATACATTGGCAGGCAAGAGGGGAATCTTGGTTGAAACATTTATTCAAGGATTCTGTTTGTTTGTTTCTCCTTTATCATCTTTAGTTGCTTATATTTCCGCAAATACTGAATCATTTCAGACCAAACTGCTGTCATCTAAAAGCCCTCAATTCCAGCCTTCAGAATCTTACTCTTAAAAATTTATTTTAAGATTCCAAATTATGAGTCAATCTTTTTTAAACATAATTCCCATATCACCTCCTTTTAATAGAATTGTGTCTAAAATCCCTCAAAGTCATATTATTATAAGAGATTAAACCATCTCTGCTTAGGATCACCATAAGAATCATTATCTCAATCCTAGCAGTATCTTTCTTGTTGCAACTAATCCAATGATAGCTCAGTATTTGATTGAAAAATACAACAGTCCAAGAATAAAGGACAAATAATAGAATAAGATACTCTTTATTTTGAGAAGCACTAGTTAATAAAATATTAAAGGAAGCCACTAATCCACAATTTGTGGCAGGGTCCAAATAGATTATGGGTTGCAAATATCTTAGTGTTACAAAAGTAACAGCTTCAAAGCCCTGGATGGGAATCAAACCCGCTCCTAGCCACCAGGCGGGGCTAGCAGACGGGGAGATTTGCCCGCACCTGGATTTTTGCTTTTTGAAGCAAATCCAGGTGTGGGAACCATTCCTGCCCTGGTGATAGCTTATAGGCCTGCTTTGGGCCCCAAAAGCTACGCCCAAGCCTTGGTGGGTTTGGCTGGGCCTGGGCAGGCTATTTTTAGCTGCCCAGTAAACCCAGATCAAGCCCATCCTCTATTAAGTAATTTGGGGTCCCCAATTGGGGACCCCTTTTTTAATCAAGTTCTTTGGGCTCAAAAGAGCCTGTCAAGCTAGTCCAAAAATGGTGATCAAATTAGGAAAAATCCCAAAACTCCAGAAGCCAAACCTGCCAGAATCAATGGCCAGCCAAGCCAAGATGGACCATCAAAAAGCCAAACAACTGTTCTTGAAAACCCCAAGAATGATCATGAAGCAGCTAACCAAATAGCAGAACCTGAGATGCCAAGCCTTGTCACATAGATAGCACCAGAAGAATGCCCAGAGGCACCTGCATGTGAGTAATTATATAAATCAGAAGCACTTGAAAAAGTTCTGTATTGTCATCCTTACCAAATAAAGTTGTTATGAACCTTTGGTTCACCAATCTGTTTCTATACCTATTTTTGATACTCTTCTATCTGCATACACCCAAGCATTAGTACCCATCTACTGGGATACATAGTCAGACTCCAGTTGATAAAACCAAAGCCTTTGACTACTACTGTCCACCTAATGCTCCATTTGGACCTGTGTATTTCACTGAGTATCCCGCCAATCCTGACCACAAACCTAGATATTGGAAGACTTGCAGTGGTACACCTGCCCAAACGCCCCCAAGGAACCCTATCAAATTATCTGTGATGGCAAAGCAATCACCATCTACCCTTTGATCTTTAACAGGAAGTACAACAATCCTGCTGCCTACTTGGTCCCCATGGAACCGCCCCTGACACCCAAACTAACCATTTCAACCCCCCCCACTTCTGATGCTACTGGCCAGAGTAGTCAATTCCTGGGAGTGCTTTACCTGGCGCTCATGGGATTGATTGACTCTGCCTTGCCAGCAGCTAGACCTTGGGCTGTGGCCGGGAAGGCCCTTTCCTACCTGGTAAAGTTAGGTCCCATCATCTGGTGGGCCATGCCAGTACCTTCTGCGCTTCTCCCTGACCTGCTGGAGCTCCACGGTACTCTTGGTATCCTGAAACTTAGTCAAAAGGTTTAGCACATTAAATTGGAAGTGCTCCTATTTAGGAGTTATTATATGTAATTTTACATTGGCAGCATAACACCCAATGTTGTTAAATACATCATGAGGCGCCTCTATGAGAACCCCTATATATTGTAAAATACATTGGCTGGCCAGAGGTCAATCTTGGTTACAACATGAATTTTGGATCAAGAATTTCAATCCTTTCAAACACATGTGGACCTGGTTACATCTAGTTCTGAAATTAATTAATTTATGAAATATGAATTAAAAGGCTCTGAACTCTGTTTTAATAGACATAACATTGTAGCATATTCAATTTCTTCCTCTTGGGAAAGTAATTTCCCAAATGATTCCCTGACTAATCATTAAGTTGGTGACACTCTGATCAACTGTCTATCTATTATGGGACCCAACCTTTTGAGTCCAGAGCAGAACACTACTTGAACAAGCCCCATGACCACAATGATTTTCATAGAAAATATATTTATTCTGATGATAAATATAATACTATAAGCCCATATCAAATATAGGTATCATTCTCTTCTTAGTTTTTCCCTTTATCTTGTTTATTATACTTCCCAGAAGTATATACACAACAGTGGTAGCAGAAGTAGGTTATCTACACTTACACAGCTTAAAGAAAAAATTCCTTCAAAGAAAAGGACAAAACAGATGGCACTCTCCAGCAGCTGGAGACAATATGAAGAAGGTCAGGAAGTCCCTACAGGATTTACTGTATTCAACAATATCCTTTTACCAACCAAAAAGCACAACTTCTTCAGCACACAATAAGTCCTGAACCCAACTACAACTCCAGACATGCCCAAAATACCCAGAATTGTATTGCAACGCCTGCGCTCAGTAGAAATTGGAACCTTCTCAGGACTACGCTGTGAAAACGCTAACCTCTGGATTAAAAGCACCCAAAAGAAGTTCACACAAGTGGGCTACCCCCAAAGATCTGGGCAAATGAAATGCCTTACAAGTTACCTGGGCCACTTCCTGTTTTGTGAGAAAATGGTTTGAACATCACCCTGATTACAACAAAGACTGGGACATGTTCAAAACCGCCTTCCTGGAGA
>QTSX02006126.1:0-20425 GCA_014839935.2 Entomophthora muscae | reverse complement strand
TAATACATTATAATCCCACATTCCTGATTCATGTATCCCTCATTTGTTTGCTGAGTTTTGTCTTTTGTTAGTTGAGCTATCTGCTCAAGAGATTTGAAATTTGCCAATTTAAATAAACCAAAAAAATCAAAATAAATGGTTGATTTTATTAAATATTTTATTTTTCACTCAGCTGAGTTGCCCGCAAAATTGATTTGAAATTTGGACCAAGGATTTGACAATCCTGCATTTTTATGTTCAGGCTCTGAATTTACAGTAAGACTAAGATGCTTGAGCTCTCTCCTGACAACGCTGGGCGCTCCCCCTTGCCTGAGTTTGATGTTGGTGACCATATCCTATACTATCAACACCATGTGGGTGGGCGCACACACAAACTGGACTTCCTGTGGATCAGTCCTTTAGAGGTGACTTTCAAATAAGGATCTGAGTACACTGTAAAGCTCCTCTCCAGTGGTTGCCCTTTTGCTTGCGTACACGCCAAATTCCTCCACAAGTATCACCCCCCAAAAGGCCAATCTAGAGGGGGGCAATGTTGTGAATAAAAGCATTCACCATAATTTGATTTTGCCTTTTTTGGGACATTTTGAAGACAAATCTCTTGCTTTTGCTTTCAACTCTCAAAATGAACTGGCTTCTACTTCAGGAAATATGATTGTTTGGTTTCCTGACTTTGCGCAACTCACTTGCCCCACTCATGCTTGTGGCAAGTGAGCCTACCGTCCTATTAAGTGTTTTGTGGTATTCCTAACCACTATATAATCCATTTCCATATTCACTAATAAAATTAAGTTCTATTCACATTTTTGTCTTTGTGTCTTCTGTACTTCCGCGCCACTCTCTAGCCACGCCTAGTAGAGATTATTCATCCAGGGCTGCAAGGTAAACACTATTGCCTTCCCTGTCATCTAACCAAGACTTAGTATGAATCTAATCCTAAGGTTAGGATTCCCCGTTGTGTGTCTGTGCCGCGCCTCAGAACACAGCAATCCTAGTTCATATGCTTCCCTTATCCATGGCAAGCACCCCACAGGTGGTGAATATTCCCTATCTTGAGCTTCAATATTAAAAAAATTATTCATATTCTGTTGAATTATTTTATTTATTTGATTTTTATTTATTTGTTATACAGGGGCCACCAGTGACTGGTAACCCCCGTAAAACCAACTTGGCGTATAAGCCGCCACTTCCACGACCTAAACCCATTCCTGGTGATGACTAAAAAAATATAAGTAAAACAGAAAAAGACTTACTGATTGTTTCCCCTGTGGCCCCCTCAGCCACAGGCGCCATATTGGCAAACTTCATGAGCGTTGGATGCTCTTCATTAATTTTTCTAGGCTTAATTTTTCTTTTATTTCTTGAAACTTGTGTTTCTTCTTGGTTTTCATTTGATAAAGCTTCTATATTTCTTGAAGGCTTCTGCTTCTTGATTGTGTTTCATTTTCAATTGTTTCCATTTAGTTGGTTTCCTCTTCATTGATGTTGATTTCCTTTTGAATTTCTGTTCCTTCAATTAGTTTGATATTATTATTTTCTTTGGCCCATGTTGTGTTCTGAGGCGCAGCATAGACACACAACAGGGAATCCTAACCTTAGGATTGGATTCATAATAAGTCTTGGTTAGATGACAGGGAAGGCAATAGTGTTTACCTTGCGGCCCTGGATGAATAATCTCTACTAGGCGTGGCTAGAGAGAGGCACAGAAGTACAGAAGACACAAAGACAAAAATGTGAATAGAACTTAATTTTTATTGGTGAATGTGAAATGTAATATATAGTGGTTAGGAATACCATAAAACACTACCAGGACAGTAGAATCACTTGCCACCAGCATGAGTGGGGCAAGTGAGTTGCGCAGGATCAAGAAAACAAACAATTGTACTTCCTGATTCAGTCATCAACTCATTTTGAGAGGCAAAAGCAAAATCAAGAGATTTGTCTTCAAATTGGCCCAACAAAGGCAAAATCAAAACATGGTGAATAGCAGTATTCACAACAAAGCGTGACTAAATTGGTGTCCCAGTTGAACTGCAACTTGGATTCTTGACACCAGGGAAATCCCAAGACTAACGGGAAAGCTAAGTTAGAGAGCGTAGAGGTGGGTAGGTGGTATGAGTTGTTCCTCACCTGAGCGTGGAGGGGTTCAACAAGACGTCCTACTTGGGCAGGGGTACCTTTGTCAAGTCTTACAGAGGCTAGTCCTGAGGTCTCAAACCCTAAAGAAGTTGCAAGGTCTTGATCAATGAAGTTCCCCATTGCTCCTGTGTCAATCAGTGCGTAGCTGGCTGTAGTGCCAAATTTGTGGTCTAGAAAATGGGCAAAAGAGCATAAGACTGAGTTGAAGATCTATTGGCATCTGTGGTTGAAAGAAGATGGCCTGAAGAGGATTTTACCTTGGAGAGTGCCTGGCAATCCTTGGAAGAATGACCTGATTGCCCACATTAAAGACACAGTCCTTTGCAGACTTGATGTTGTTTCTCTTCAGGGGCCAACTCGTAACCTCCCCTGGGTTTTGGAACTAGTCTCTTGGGAACATCAGCAGGGGATGGTAAGTTTTGAGCGGGTGGAGTCTTGGTTTTGTTCCAAGAAGGAAGCTGCTTTACCTTGGAGGACCATTTCAAAACCTCTTTGGTAAGTTCAGAAAACTTGTCAGGTAAGACATGATGGGCCAGGAAGTTCTTAAACTCAGGAGACAATTTCTTCTGGATGAGGTAGCAAGCTTTGGCATCTGTCATCTCAATTGCTTCCTTGAGGCAAGAGAATTCTTTATATATAGTCCTTGGTGGCCATTCTGACTTGGTATAAGGTCATTATGCAGTCTCTGAGTTTTTCTGTGGTTTGTGCCGGTGCTAAGGTAGACAACAAGGAGTTGCAGAAGGCAGGGTAGTTATCTAATAGCTTTCCCCCTTGGAGGGTAGCCTTGGCGTACCAGAAGCGTGTCTTGCCTCTGAGCTTTTTGGCCACATGGTGTACATTCTGTGTGTTGGTCTGAAATTGTGCGGGCAATGTCTCAAACAGTGACTTTAAAAAGGCCAGGAGCATAAAAATCTTGTTTCCTTTGTTGTTGTTGGGAGATACTGCTGAAATCTGGTTTAATATCACAGTTTGATTTTGAACCTGTTGAGGAGCCAATGCTTTGGAGGCAACAGAGGTCTTGGTATGCATGAAGAGGCAAACCAGGAGATAGATGGTAAGGCTAATGATGGTGGTAATCAAGGTGACTACCAAACTCTTGATAAGTGAGGTATAAAGCAGGTAGCATTGCAGGGGTTGGTTATGAGCTTCTAAGTAAGAAGCCCAAGATGGGTTCCAACAAACTGTCAGGGACCCACTTTAAGGGGAGCAAGCCCCCAATTTGGTGAGCCAAGGCCCCTAAGTTAAGCCCTGCAATGGCTGAACCAATGATCACAGTGATCATGGCAAGATGGCCCAAATGTTCCAGGTATGCAAACCTTCTCATCAGGGAGCTAAAACAACCAAAAAGATAACATCCTACCATGTACATCAAAATATAATATGAAGCGTGGGGCTGTACCAACAAGGGTTTGGCAGGTGGGGAGTAGAATGGCAGCCATAGTGTAACTTTCTTTCCCAATGACCAGAGAATACTTGAACCATCCATTGGCCAAGGACTCCTTCTGATGGGCATTGTTGGGAGAGGAGTTTTGCCAGTCAATGGTGGGTTTAGGATTCTCAAGACCTTTTACAGTTGTGAACAGGGAGACTAGAAACCATAGCAGGAAATAAATTCCCTTCATGGCTTCAAATAGAGTTACTAAGGAATAGATTTGAAAAGATAGGATAGGAAATATACTTTATTGTTGGAACAATTGGAATGAATAAAAAATGGGGCACTTAAATAGCCTTAAAATCAAGGCTGAAATATTTGAGGGGAGTTTTGGGAAATGAAGGGGATTTTCATGTGTATATCATTTAGGGCATACCTGTTTCAAATGGAGAATACATTGTTGCCTGATAATAGACATAAAGATTTGATGGAAATAGAGAAGCCACAAAGATTTTAAAAGCTTAAAGCTAATTAAGCGGTATAAGGCCAGAAGATTGCATATCTTGATATATGGAGCCTTATCCAAAAGCCTATAAAGCGGGTCACTAATTGTCAAGCTGTCCTGACACAGCCAATCAAAACCAGAGCAGTAAGTGATGTTATAAATCCTATTATTAACATTTTTGCTTTCTACGTGCTTTTCAAATTCAAAATTCAATTGAATAGGGAGATAATAAATAGGTAAACTAAGTGTGTTGGCTGGTTCAATGTTAACGTTATCTTCATAACTAGAGTCCTGGGTTCAATTCTTGTTCTGGCAAGGACTCAAAGGCCAAAATAAGTTGAGAATGTTGCTGTTTTGTGACTTTGTATTGATATTTACCAACCAATCATCAATAATTAAAATAGAGTCAGGAAAGGAGTTCCTGACAATGTGATATTGCTTGGTTACCATTTCCAGTATGTTGAACTTTATATTAGAAGGGCACCAAATTGGTTAATGGCTGGATGCTAAGTGAGTTGGCAGTAGCCAGAATACTTGTACATCCAGATCCTTGAAGCCCCCCTGAGGGGTTACTCTGATACATCACGAGGGGACTTTGTTTTGACAGCTGCCGCCTGATGTTCTTGGAGTTGTTTGCTAGTTAGTAACAGTTGGGTTGAGTGTTCTCCTTTGCTAAGGCAGAGGCAGTTTCTGTGGTATTTCTTGACAACAGGGTCTTTGGCACCTTGGAATTTCACTAGATAGGTGTTTCTGTCTGGTCTGCACTTGATGATTCTTCCTGGTGCCCTGTGTACTGAGTCTAGCTTCTTTCTGTTTCCAGCCAGGACCCAGATGGGGGAGTTGAGGGGGAGTGGTTCCTCTGTAGAGGTTACCTTTTGTGTTTTATGCTTTTTTATTTGTGCTATTTTAGCTTTGAGATGTATGTGTTGTAGATTTGGTACTTGTTCTACTGTGAGGGGTTTCCCTGGGGGGATCTTTACGTATGGCTTATTGTTGCAGGTGAATATCTCTGGTTGTGTCTGTATGTTAATTCAAAAGTGAGTAACCTGTTCCTTGATTGGTGCAGACCCGGGATGCTATAATGCATGTTTCACGTATAGTGGCCATGTGTCTTTGTCTTTGTGATCCATTCTTTTCTCAAGGGTTCTGATAAGGCTGCCGTTAAGGCGTTCAACTCTGCCGTTGGCCTGTGGCATAAAGGGCAAGATTGTAGAATAATTTGATGTTTTTGGATTTTAAATTGTTGTTTACCACATGAGCTGAAAACTCTGTTGCTCCATCAGTTAAGATGTAGTCTGGAGTGCCATGTTAGCTATGATTGCTTTGTTGATGAAATTGGTTTATTGTTTTCTGCTTTGTGGTCCTTTTTTGCCCAGCAGATGGGCCAGCGTGTAGCAAAGTCAATGGCTACAATTAAGAAATGTTGATTTTTTTTGGTTTCCGGGAAGGGCCCCACTATGTCCAGTCCCCTAACTTTAAATGGTTTGGGGTCAGGTACTGGGTTGACAGTTGGCTGTGGAGCCTTTGTGCTGGTGTATTTCTTTCACACTGTGCACTTTATCAGAGCATTCAATTATATCTTGTTTAAGATTGGGTCATCATACTATCTCATTTAACATGAGGTATAGGTTGTTAGCCTTTGTATGTCCTAGCAGGGGGCAATGTCTCAATATGGTGTCAACTTTTTGTGCAAGTGGGATGTAGGGAACATGTTTGTCATTAATTATTTGGTATACAGTGCCATTTGATACATAGAAATATTTTTTGTTCCTTACTAATGTATTGTGGGTTAGCTGATGTTTTGAGGGGTCTTTCCCTTTGGTTTTATACTCAGTATTATATAAGTTTGGCCAGTCAGGGTCCAGGTGGTCAGAATGATCCTCTCTTGGCTGACATAGCCTAGAGAGAGCATCAGCTGTGGCCAGCTCTGCCCCTTTTTTGTATTAGATGTCCAAATCAAGCTGTTCCAGCAGGGACATTCATTTGGATTATCACTGTGCAAGTGCATTCTGAGTTTTGAAGTAGATTAAGGATATATGGTCAGTTAGTACTTGGAGGTTTATTTTTTCTTCTAGATAACATCTCCATTTTTTGCATGTGTGATATATTGCAAGCAATTCATTATCATGTATTAGGTACCTCTGCTCAGTGCTGGTTATTTTCTACTTTTGTAACATACTGGCAGGAAGTCTTGCTGCCCTGACTGGCAGATGCATAGGACTGCGCCAATGACGGTGTCACTGGCATCCAACTCAAGCTTGTAGCATCCATTGTTATTAGCTTATTGCAAGATTTGTGCTTAAATTAAAGCTTGTTTCAATAGTTGGAAATTCTTGTTGCATTCTTTTGTCCAGATGAATTTCTTTTTGGAATTACCCTTAGTTAAGTCATTATTTGGTGTGGTTAGTTTCCCGCAGTCTTTGATGTATTTCCTTAGGTAAGCTACCATTCCAAGAAAGCATCTAAATTGTTTAACAGAGGTGGGGTGTTGTCAAAATTGCAGGCTCAACCTGCCAGCAAGGTTCCAACCAAGCGGGTTTGTGACCCGCAATCCAATTATCCGGTCACCTGAAGCCAGACTAGGAAGTCAACTAAAATTACCAAATCCAAGAACATGAACAGATGATGATCCTTCACAGTGGATACCTTGATTTGGCGCTTGACTCATTATCAGGATCAATTCACCCCCTTCTTCAATCCAGCTGTGTGATCACTAATCTTGTTCCTACTATCTTTGATTCACATGAACTATATAATCACTATCTCTCAATAAAGATTATTATCTAGTTTCTAAATATTTTCCCCATGTAACTCTGCTAAAACAGCACAGTTACAACAGTGTTGCATGTTATTTATGGCTTTTATTTTTTCTGGATCTGCTTTGATGCCACCATCAGAGACAATGTGGCCCAAGAACAGGAGTTCATTTTCCATAAATTGATACTTACTAGGCTTGGGATAGAGTTTGTGCTTTGCAAGTCAATTGAGTTTCTTGGGACATGCATGAGATGTTCCCCTTTTGTTTTTGAGAATATGATGATATTGTCAAGGTAGCATAATGTATTTGAGAGCCATTAAGCGCTTGGCTCATCATAGTGACAAACGTTGTGGGACTTTTGGTCATCCCAAAGTTATTACTTTACATTCAAAGTATCCAAATTATGTACAGAACACAGTTTTTAGTTGTCCCTTTCCTTTACTTCAACTTGGTTGTAACCTGAGGTGAAATCAATTTAAGAGAAAAATTTGGCTCCAGAGAGTATTATAAATAGATCCTCTGTGAGTGAAAGGGGATATTTATTCTTTAATGTGCTTGCATTTAGTGCTTTTTAGTCAGTTACTAGGCAATGAGTGCCTTCCTTTTTCTTTAAGAAGAACACTGCCGCCCCCACGGGGATTTCAATGGGCAAATGAATCCTTTGGCTAGGTTGTCCTCAATATGGGTTTTGAGGGTTTGGGTCTCCATGGGGGAGAGTATGTAGAGATGTGAAGGTTTAGGCATGGCTTTGCACACTTTAATACCATGTTTGACCTCTTGTTTGGGGGGTAACTCTGTGAGTTCTTTTGAATACATGAGCGTATTTATTTAGGAGTGCCACAAGTTCTGGGCATTGGATCTTATGTGTTTGTATATTATTAAATTTGGAGTACCTCATTATGTGAAGGGTACTGTCTTTGAATAGATGTTCAGATTAATCTTGATTTATGACCTGGAAAAATACTGTGTCTCTTAGAATGAGGTTGTTGGGTTCTTTGAGGATATTAAAATTGACTTTATTGTGTTTGATGGTCATGGTTTTTGTTTTCCAACATACACTGGGGTTCACTCAGGCAAATTAGTTCATGCCTGCTACAATTTTGTAGTTTATGTTGTTCAAGAAAAAGTTTTTGATGGACTTTTGTATGCCTTGGAGGTCAATACTGAAGGGAGTTGTTTTGATTACAAGTAGAACCTTTGATTTGTCTGCCATCCTGGCATAATTGAAGTTGGATTTGACAAATGGTATTTTGTATTTGGTTGAAAATGGTTTTATAACCATGGTGTGTGTGGACCAGAGTCAAATAATATTTTTTGGGTATGAGATTTTTAAGTTAATTTGTAGACAAGAAGTTGTGAGCAATCTTTAATTTTTACATTCATAAAAATAGAGGATTGTGGAACACATGGGATGCGAGCAGCAAAGTTTGTGCCTTGGTACAGTTTCTTGTCAAGTTGGGGGGAGACATGGGCACTTAAGCCTGTTCTCCCTCCTCTTTTCCCTGTTTCTCTGTTTTGAGACCTTCAAGGTCAGAGAATGTGGGGTCAGATTCATAGTGTGTTTCTATTTCAGCATTGTTTACTTTGGCAGTTTCCTTTTTCTTGGGACAGAAGCGGTTTTTGCTTTGGCTGTGATTGTCATTGTTGCAATTGCAGTTGCTGTTGCTATTATTGGTCTTTTGGCGTTTATTGCCATTAGAGTTTTCTCTGCCATTGTTGTTTGTGGAGTGGTTGCTGTTGTGTGCAGCATATTCCATGTTTGCATTTTTCCACACGCTTGGCTTCTTCAATGAGCGCAGGTAAGGAGGTGATAGCCTCTGGGCAGATGAGGGCAGCAACAGAGGGTTTCATTCTGTTGATGAATGAGGCACTGGTGTACGTTATCAGCTTGCGCTGGATTTTGGATTTTGGGATGTATTTCCTCAAATTCATTGGCATAAGCTGTGATAGTGGTCTTCTGAGGAAGATTGCTGAGCTGTATTGCAATGTCTTGGAGGGATTCAGTGACGCCAAAATTGTGAATGATGTCCACTTTGAACTCTTCCCAGTTGTCAACCTGTTTGTCAGTCCATAAGCCAGCCCAGGTGGTAAACTAGTTAGCTGCGGCCTTGTTCAGGTGTTTGCTGGCTTCCTGGACCCATTTTTTGTGGGGGATGTGGCTGGTGCAGAGTTTAGCGGCTGAGTGGTCTAGCCAGTTGATGACGTTTTCCTTGTTTTTACCAAAGAACTTGTTGATACCAATGTATTTGGTGTTGGTTACTTCACCTGTGGTAGGTGGTTGTGCATTTGTTTGTGGTTGGAGAGAGCAACTTTATTGAATTATCTTGGTGCATGCTTTGGGCATGACCAGACCTTCAAATATGGTGCATCCATTAGGTATATCTTTTTCAATGTTGTGGGCACAGAAGTATGTCTTCCAGGTCTCCTGGGATGTGGCCTGGTTGAGTATGTGAGCAAAGGTGGGTGGGATTTGGTCAGTCATTTTCTCTTTCATGGTGTGGTCAAAAAACTGTAGCTGCTACCAATGATGAGGAGCACCTTTTAATGAAGCTTCAAATATGCAATTGAGAAATAAGAGAAGTACATTTTATTAGACAATACTTTAGACTTATATAGCTTTAGCTGTGGAGGAGATTTAGTAGGATTGAACCTAGGGGTTGGTCATGTGCAGGATGGGTTCAAGTCACTAGATACTTGGAAAGTCATGTGATATTGCTTGGTTTCCATTTCTGGTATGTCAAACTGTATATTAGAAGGACACCAAATTGGGCAGTGACTGGATGTTAGTGAGCTGGTGGTAGCCAGAATACTTGTACATCCAGATCCTTGACATAATCAAGAATGATACCAAGGTATCTAAAATAGGACCACAATCTGAAACAAAATTTTAAAAATATTGTGTTGGGTGGTTGAATTTGGCAGTAAAATATGGGAAAATGGGTGATCTTTTTTGAATATTCTAAAATGGGCATTGTAAAACCAAAAAAATTTTAATTAAGAAATAAAAAATCTATAATTTTGAATTTGGGTGAGAAAAATATTAATTAAATATCCATATTCAGATAAAATCAAAAATTAAAATTAGTAGTAACTCAATTTAAATTTAATTAGTATTTTATTAAATTTTAAAAATGTAAGAAAGAACAACAGAGTACCAATGCACCAGGTGTGCGCCACAGTTGTGGTTGCCCCTGAAGGTCAAAGAACAGAACTAGTGCAACCCAAGTGCATACTCAGGAAGGAGACAGAAGAGGAGAGTTTGATAGTGACACTGCACTGACACAGCCGGTTCAAGGAGCACAAGCTGCTTGAGTGCAGAGCATCAACCCTCAGGTCCCCAAGCTGACCCAGAAGCCCATCAAGGTTACTACAACAAAAACAGTTAGAAACAAGGAGGTAGAACTTACTTCATATATTGTTCAACGTTGTATACTGGCAAGAGTTGGTCCTTTCAGCCATGCTGGAGAAGGTGAAGCCCTACTTGATACTAGCTACAAGACCTATATCAGTGATGGTGTTGTGAATGCCGCCATTTACCTAGTTTTGATTTTGCCTTCAATGGGTTATTTTGAGGACAAATCTCTCTCTTTTGCTTTTGCCCTTCAAAAGGAGTCTGGCTCCAAATTGAGAAATTCAATTGTTCACTTTCTTGATTCTGTGCAACTCACTTGATCCACTCATGCTTGTGACAAGTGATCCTATTGTCCATGTACTGTTTTATGGTAAAGCCACATGGCATATATTCCATTTCACTTTTATTAATAAAAATTAAGTTTTATTCACATTTTTGTCTTTGTGTCTCCACATAATTTGGCGCCTCTCTCTAACCATAACTAATAGAGATTGTTCATTCAGTGCCACAAGGTGATTGCATAGCCTTTCCTGCCATCTAACCAAGACTTAGTAAAAATCTAATCCTAAGGGTAGGATTCCCTGTTGTGACTCTGTGCTGCGCCTCAGATCTTGACAAAAATGATGCTCACTACAGGGGCTGTAAGCCCCTTGGTTACACCTTTTGCAACTATGTTTTCAGGACATTTCCCTCTACCCATACAAGAGCTGACTTCACCTGAAATCACCATTCCAATTATTGAGGAAGACATTGCAGACCCACCTATTGTCCCTACTGTGCTGAACCTCAGGAATGGTCACTGTCTAGTGGCCTACCCCTTGGGTACCCCTGACTTAGAACAAGTCATGGCAGTAGGCCTTGGGATAGCCTGTGAAGGAGCCATCCCTTGCCTCCAATTATAGTTCAGCCAAGAGGAATACTACAAATTGATTGTGGCTCCACAATTTCAACAGCATTTTCTCATAGCGGCTGGCTCTGCTGAACAACTCTTGTCATCCTTTGTACAACCTGCCTTAGCCCACCATCAAATGGTGTTAGAGCTCCACATTCAGGAGATTTTGTCTCTACAAGCAGCCGTCACAAACCACTGAGATCAATTTGCTGCCTATCAACAATGGATCCACTCCCTATTTTCCTTGGTATCAGACAATCAGTGTGACTCTGTCACTTCTCAAACCGGCTTGGTCAATTCCATTGAGCAAATGCGCCAGTTCATTCCTGAATACGCCAGGGAGCAACTACATGAGTTTCACCAGTTGTAACAGCCCTGGCAAACCCAAGTAGATTCCACCTTGAACACCTATCTCACTGATTTTGAACAACTTGTACAGCAGCTTAATGTATTCAGCGCTTACTCCTTTGAGCAACTGCAACAAGTAGCAGATCTTGCTGCTAAAGTCCTTCATGAGCTCAGTGAAGAATTCAATAAAGAAAGGGGTGTCACTGTTGCTGCTATTGCCAAGCTCCAAACTCAAATGAATGAATTATCTACGCCCAAGCCAGATGCTCTGCCCTCTCCTCCTGCTGATGATCTGGTGGAAAGAGAGCAGAGAATCTGGGAACCCATCCAGGAATTACTGCTTCCACTCGTAGTCAAGGACGTCCTACTGAAATGCCTCAACCTGATCCCCAGATTCTTGCGCAGACTGCTCAGGTTGCTGAACTACAGCAGGAAGTTGCTGCTTTACGTGAAGAAGTGACAGCTGCTGCTAGCCCACTTGGGGTTAACGAGGAGGATGGTTGTTGTCCTGGTTTGGCAGGGGCTCCTCAAATCCACTGTGCCAGAGAGTTGTTTGCCCTAGCTAATGAGGTGTACCATTTGAAACAAGACCAGACTGAGTTGGACAGAGACGTACAGGAGATGAGTGAGTTGATTGATTTGTAAACAACAGATTTGCCCCTTGCCTATCAGTGGGGCCATCCCTTACTTTGCAACTTGCTGAGCTCTCCACTGTTGTCACTACCTAAGGACAATGCCTAGATGTTACCAAACAACAGACCACTCTGGCCAACACTATGGGTGCCAGAACCACTGAGACTCTGACAACCCTTGAAGAAAGTGTTTGACAACTGTGGGCTAGACAACCTCCCTCCAAATCCAAAGCAGAATTCTCCCCGCACATAAATGTACTCAATAGCAACAATGGTGGCCCAACTCCAGAAACACATTGTAAGCCTATCTTTAAGCAAGTCTTTGATCCCAAAACCTCAACCATTGCAGCTTTCCTAACTATCTATGAAACTGCCATGAGACAAGCATCAGATGAGGTTAAGAAAGAACATATTCTGACCTGTCTGCACCCAACCTACCAAGAGGTAGTTGTACCAGAGCTGCCCACCATTGAGACCTGGGAAGACATGAAACAGCTCCTGATTGACAAATTTGGTGGTGACCTTAGTCTGGAAGTGAAGAAGGATGCCTTCATGCACATTGCTTTCAAACCTAAGGAGACTCTAGATTAATTTTCAGATAGATTCTACATGGAAGGACAGCAACTGATAACAAGAAGACAATTGACGGCTCATGAAGCTTATGTGGCTTGCTCTCAAGCCCTCAAAGTGAACCAGCTTCTGTGCCTTCACTTTAAAGCCCATAAGGCCATGCTTTCTTCTATGAAGAGCATCAATATGCTGTTGCAAGATATGCACCTTAACTATTCTGGAGCTGTTGTGCTGGAAAAATTATGCTGCCTCTAATTCTGGTTCATCTTCCCATGGCCCTTGCATCCTCACAATGAACTTGCAAAATCCTCCTAGACATCAAGGCTACCACAACTATGGCCAGATAGGTCACCATTCTCAGGTCTGCACCAATCCTTGGGTTGAAGGAGCTGATCCCAAGGAACAGGCAGGAAAAAAAACAGTCAACCTAGAGGCAGAGACGCTCTTGGTTAACAATTCTTTCCAGTCTCCTTCAATTCCCTCCTCTATTGCTGACTCTGATCCTGCTGATATTGGGGCTCCTCCCATTCTGCTATTATTTCACGGCATCTCTGATTACTCTGATATGGATGATTCAGACGTGGAAGATCCTAACGCCTATGGGTATTCAGTTCTTGCTGTTCATGAAACTATCATGGTCTCTTATAAGTTGTGTTCTGGGAAATCTACAACAACTGCCAAGCTGCTGCCAGAAGCCAAGGATGTTGTCTCTTGCCATTACCTCACTCAAGTTAAGAGGTCTCCTGTGCTTGTAGAGTCATCCAAGGAAGCTTCTGAGGTTGCCAGCGCTGTATGCAAGAACGTTTTAGTCTTGCTTCCTCTCCAGACTGTCTATAAGGAGTTTCCAGGCTTGAGATGCATGATTAAAAAATGGGACAAAGAGCTAGCAGAAGCCCAAGACATTCTGGCTGTCCTCCCTCTCTTTGGTTGTACTACCACTTGTGTGGGAATATCCATCCAAAAAGTGAAAATCAAGGCTGTCTTAGACACAGGGTCTCCTGTTAACGTTGTCTCCTCAAAGCTTGTCAAGAAGCTCAAACTTGCCCCCAACCTTAAATAACCACCAGTCATATGGTACAGCTAGGCTATCCATGACTTGCGCTATAGGGGCTTATTCTGCTCTTCCCATGAAGTTTGGCAAGCTACTCTTTGCTGTGCCTGCTGTTGTCTTGGAGAATGTGTCATGGCCCATACCAGAGTCCAGCTGGGCTCCCATAGGGGAGGCAGGCTGGGCCTGGAAGGCCAAGTACACAATAGGCGCGATTCTGATCAGATATTTGACTGTAGTAGCTAGGGAGCACCAACTCCCAGTATGGGGCACAACCTGGTTGGTCAGACCTAATACTGTGATATAGAAAAAACACAACTTACTGAAGACCTGGGCAGGAGGCACTGTTGGCAGGGAAAGTAGGAGGAATCTCCAGAGTGGAAGGTAAAATGATCACTCTTGGTAGACAGTAGGAGAAGATGTGTGAGGCTGTAAAATGTAGTGGAGATACAAATAAATGCAGACAGAATAGTTATATTGGTGCAAAAGTAGATACATCTTGTAAGAAAATAAGGAATCCTGAGCATAAAGTTGTTTATTTAATATGTCAACAGTGAGGAGGGCTTCTCCTCCTCACTATTTATACTTACTGGTAATTTTGAGGCTTTTAGTGCCACCAGAGAACTGATGGCATCAATTGCAGTTAAAATTGTAATTTTCACTGAAATTTGCGTAATTGGACCAGGGGGTGGGTGCCCATTGGTTGGCATGACATGAATCTTTCTTGAACTGCAGCATGCCAAGATGCCATAGTTATTTTATAGCCTGCAAGTGATCAAGCACCCAATTGCGCAATCAAACAATTATGCTCCCAATGTACTATTACTGATAGTTGAGAGCCCAAATTTGATAATAGAATCAAAACCAGGGATTTGAGGCTTGTGTGCCTCTCAAATCCCGGGCCATTTGTTAGTTGAAAGGGGGTTTTCTTGCTCTGGGGGATACTTGGTAGGTGTCCTAAGCTGTGGGGGTTTTGCCTCTAGGAAGACCAGTAGATTGTCCAGGGCTTTCTGGGCCCTGACATCATCCCCTACAATAGTTGAGCTCACAGAGCACAACCCTTTATTATGAGATTTGTATTCCTTCAACATAGTAGCCACATTCTCAAGGCTGGATTCTGGTTCCCAGGTATTCTCTTCATTAGGGTATCTTTTCTATTTGATCAGGAAATAGGGTTTTTGGTATCAGAGTTTGTGTCCCAGGATGTCATGAATGACATTTCAATACTTGTATTAAAAACCCAAGAGTTGAACCCCAGTTCCCTGAAGACAGATCAAACCCTCCAGGACAGTCCAGGACCCACCAATCTGTTAAGTCACAGGCTCAAATTATTAAATTACTCCGCGACCCGCTGGCCTACTACAGAGGACTCCCTGAATAGTTGCCAGTCTGCTGCCAAACTGGTGCCAATGAAAACCCATACCAGCAAGGGAGATGTAACCTGGCTAACAGAGGTTGGGAAAGAACCTACTGTCAACCTGCCAAGCGCCAATACTGGAGTTTCAAAATCAACATTGGAAACCCTGGAATCAAACCCTGACCCTCCAAAGACTACTCAAGTCACAAAAAGTGGACATAAAACCACCCACTTGTTAAATTGCAAACCTGAGTTGACAAGTTACTCCAAGACCCGCCAGTCTCCCAAGGACAATTTCCCAATTGGTCCCAGATTGATGCCAACCTTGAGCCACCAAAGATCCAGACCTATGCAGAGGTTGTAGCTTGCCTTAAGGAGGTTAAAACAAAACCTAACATTAACTCTGCTAATAACCACCAGCAACTGCCATTCTTCCATCCAGAATGGGTAGTACAATTGAACTACTCAGGTGATATAGTGAACAGTGGCAGTGGAATGAAGCATTGCCACTTCTATTCACCAGAGCAGACACAACCTGGATCTGCCGCCCTCAAGACTCTAAGCCAAGAGCTGTGCCCTTCCAGTGCCTTGTCTGCAAACCTGAACCCCTCAAAAATTGAAGAAGCAAAATCCCATGGTTTAAAAAACCCCAGCAGTATGGTGAAGACCACATCATCATTTTTTGATAGTAAAGTTTTATGAACCTTTGGTTTGAACAAATCTCACCCTATCTAGTCTTAGTGATCTTCCACCTTAACTCTGGCCAAGTAGACAACTAGGCAACTGACCCTTCCCAATACCAACCTGCCAAATTGCCCCAGGCATTATACTGTCTCCTGGGAGCCCCCTTTGGACCTGTGCACTTTACCGAGTACCCTCCAAACCCAGCCTACGCCGAGTTCAACTTGGAAACCATCCTCATTGCCAGCCTGTTGGCAAGGACTAGAAGTACCAAATACATAGGGCGTGAAGGAAATAGAATTGAGATACCGCCCTTATTATTCAAAGACAAGTACAATTACCTGCCAGTGTATTTTGTCCCCATGACCCCACCCGTAACCCCTAGACCAGACAGCCCTCTGGAACCTACAGCCGCAGCTGAGACCACCTCTACCCAACTGTTTGGAGTACTCTATATTACTTTGACAGGATTGGTGGATTCCATGGTCCTTGCTCAGGCAATCTATATCTTACATTATCAAGTTAGCACCCATTTTATGGTGGGCCTTACCCGCCGGCTTGGCCACACCAAACCCCAAGCCGCCCAATGCCTCTACCTATGACTGGATTCCTGACTTAGGATGGCTTCAACCTTGTGTTCCATGAAGCTTCCTACTTTGATGGGTGGGGGAGCTGTTCTCACTATCTGGTGCAGGAGAGAAGGCCCTTTCTTCTTTGATAACTGGGAGCAGTGAAATACGCTGTGAATCTTCCATACAGGGTGCAGTTCTAGTTGGTAGGCTACGGTACCAATGCATTGTAAGACCTTGTAAGGGCATGTTTGTTGGGGACTCAAGCTAGCGCAAGGGGCAGTGATAATGATGCTCTTTGCTCTGAGGGGCAACTGTGGTAAGTTCAACTCCCTGGTAGTTGACACTTTAGTAAAGTGAGAATTAAGCTTTTTCCCTGATTGACAACTAGAAATTGACACTTTTTTAATTAACAGATCTTGATGTACTGAAAACGTTTAATATAAAAAATTAAGCTATAAAGCTATGTATAATAAAGTAACTCTAGAGAGCTCAAAAATGCAATAAAAAGTGTACCTTGTTAATAGAATAAGGAGAAATAAGCAATTATTTTTCATTTTACTATGTAATTTACACTCTTCATTATAAGAATATTTTTGATTACCATAAAAAAATAAAACTCCAATGAGACAAAAATAAACCCAACCACAAAAATAGAATTTACTCAAAATATGAAGAAATATTAATATTTATTTGATATAGTTCATATAAGTATAAATGTGGATTTCTTTTGTTTTATTAGGAAATTAATAAGAATTAAGATATTTCATTCATTTTCAACTTTAAATATTCATCTCAAAATTATCATGTATACATAAAATAATCAGTGCTATCTAATTAAATCAAAAATAGAAAAATTAAACTAAAAACTAATTGATCAAATCTAAAAAGTAAATATTAAAACCATAGAAGCAAGACAGCAAGTTTATTTCTCCCCATTCCTCCCCTTCTTCATTTTGGCCCCTTCTAGGAGGGCAGTTGCAATGAGCTCAAGCTGCTGCTTTATCTCTGAGGCCTTTTATTTATGCTTGGCTGCATTTAAATGGCCTTGGTTAATAGGGTGGAACAGGTTGTGGGCTTGGTGGGGGGACACAGTTTGCCAAGTCACACAGCTTGGAGATGGTTTTCTCCTGCTTGTGCTGCAGGAGGGAGAAAAACTTATTGAATTATGGGTGGAGCCCAAAGTTAGCCTTGGGGTGTTTGTGATAAGCCTCTAGTGCTGAGGTGGTCTTGAGCTCATCATTTACTGCCGCATGGTACACATTCCAGCTGGCCTTGGCACGGGCCTTGCCTTGCCTCTGCATGATGACCTTCCCAATCCACTGGGGCTCTGTGAAGGATCCAGGCCTAACCAGTCCATCCTGCCATTATCCTGCCCTTGAATCTTATTGCTGTTACCTTCCTGGGACAAAGCTTTGAGGAGCTTTGCCTCCAGGGAGGCAATTTTCTTGGATAACACTTTATTGTCATCCCGCCAACAAGCCATGATTTCAACACTTTTTTCCTCTTGTGCTCTCAACGTCTCAATTTCACAATTTGCCATCTCTTTTACTTGTTACAAGATTTCATCCCATCCTACCAACAAGTTCCAAGCATACCAAGCATAAATTTGGTTCCCTTGGACGGGAGTCCCTTCCTTTGCAAAGTAATTGGAATACAGCTCTTTAAACGCAGCCTTTACTTCTACTAAAGATTCAGCAGGAACAGTCTTAGTGACCTCCAGGCTGGTCCAGGCTTCTTCCAATGTACTTGTAGGAACTTCCTTACTTGCTGCCGCAGTTTCCACACAAAGGACACCAAACTTGGCTCTCTCAAATTTTAACAAAGAAGGCATGACAATTGAAAAATAGGTAGGGGAAAGCGTCAAAACCGACAATGAATATGAATATATTTTATTAATGTTTAACTGTTTTTGCTTATATACCATTTGGGGCATACACGGGTGAAAACTCCTCCGGTTCCTGAATCAACCAATGATTTGCGTCACATGGCCTATGACATTCAAGTCATCCAACATAGATCTTTACCTGAAAGATCACCAACAATTCTCAACCTATGAGAATTGACCTACAATGGGCAGAAGTCACCTGACTCCATTAAACCCAATGTACCAATTTGGCATGAAGCTTCCCCAGCTCCCAGCGCCAAACCCTGTGGATTGCACATCCTAAACTCAGCTATCAGTGTTCTAACTGGGAACCAGCTGATCAAGCCTGAATTCCTAGGCACCCTTGCCTTTATTTAGTTATTTTTGCATTTAATGGTTTTTTGCCTTTAAAATCCATTAAACTGCTTCAAAACTCAAACCAGGCGCCACTGCAGCGCCCAGCAATTTTCCCAGGCGGCGCCCCAGCGCCTGAGAAAATTTGATAGTGGTGCATCTCAAATTCATTAGGCGGCGCCTCTAACCCAATAAATTTGCCAACACAGCGCTTTTAACCCAAATTCTTGGGGGTTTTCCATGGTTAATCTTAACCAAACTTCTTGAAAAAGTCAAGACCATTTTAATATAATTAAATCCTCATTAATTATATCCTGTATTTATTAATTAATCTTCCTGATTAACTAACCCATTTTGAGACGCCTAGTCTCCAAGATTGATTTGGCCAATCTTGCCTCAATTCTTTTAGTTAGCCTAACCTAACTAAACATCCATATTCTGTTCTTTTATTAAACATAGATATCCAGTTTCTAGGAACCTTTCCCTCAATAATTTCAAACAAACCTATCTATATGTAATAAACAGCAAAAACAGAACATCTTTATATTTTGGAGCATTTATTTGGCTAAACGCTCAGCAGTGACTGTAGTACGGTCACAAGCTCAAAGTACTCAAGTAAAGGCATAAACTCTGAGTGCTTAACTACATAAGGATCCTTTGAGAGAACCTTGAACCCCTGTGCAGTGTTCTCTGGCTTTAAAAAGCCAAGGCACTAAATTGTGCCAGCACAAATTTGCAGGTGTCCAAAGTATCCCTCTGGCTCAACCTACTTAGCTCAGCATGAGCTTGCACATTCCAAGCAACTGCTTGGCGGTAGTGGAAGTGGCACCCCTGCACTTCTCTGCTGAACAGCTGCTTGAATGTATTGAACTGAGCAGGTCAAAGCAATATCTCTGCACACGCCCAGGGCATATACACCACTAGTGAGAATGTGGTGAGAAGCCTGACTTGTGATGATCTTGACCTCTCTACTGCCAAAGCAATTCCTGCCACACCTCAGCCTGGTCCACCCCATGCCCCTTCCCTCTGAGGACCCACCCGTCCTGATTCCCAAGGGAGGCGTGGGGACCCTGAGCTCACAACAAAGCGTGCCTCCTGGTTGCTCAGCAGAATGATCTTGATGGGTTTGGACTCTTACTTCCCCAGGTGTCTGCCGCGTCCTCCCTATGGACACCCCTTCAAGCAGCCATGTCAGTCCTGTACTGGATGGCATCCTGGTGGATCCTCCCCCAGGATGGGAGCCAAACTTATTTAGTTTAGCCCCCTCTCTCATACTTTTGATGGACATCATTGGGCGAGGAGTTTTGCCAGTTGATAGTGGGAGTGGAATTCTCAAGACCTTTTAAAGTTGTAAAAAGGGAGACTAGAAACCACAACAGGGAATAAATTCCCTTCATGGCTTCAAATAAGTTTAATGAGAAAGGATGTGGCAAGATAGGATAAGAAATATTCTTTATTGTTAGAACAATTGAAATGAATAAAAGTCTGGCCCTTAAATAGGCTTAAAACCAAGGCTGAAGAATATGAGGGGAGGTTTTTGAGAGATGAGGGGATTTACATGAAGGCTATCATTTATGGCATACCTGTTTTAGAGTGGGATATACCTTATAACTTAAATATTATAGTCCATATTTGTTTGAATAGGATGAGCCACATAGATGCCACTAAGTTATTGCTAATTAAGCGGTTTAAGATCAGAAGATCTATTATCTTCATATGTGGAGCCTTGTCCTTAATCATAGAGAGCAGGTTATTGATTGAACAGTTGGCTTGAAGCGGCCAATCAGAGCAAGAGCAGTAAGGACATTATCAGTTCTCTTATTAACATTTTTGCTTCCAAAAGGCTTTTTGAGTTCAAATTCAAATTGAATAGGTAGATAATAAAAAGGTAAACCAAAGAGTTGGCTGTCTCGCTAACATTCTCTTCATGTCTAGAGTCCTGGGTTCAAGTTTTGTTCCAAACAGGTTTGGGAGGACACATAGA